>JALIZH010020292.1:0-94179 GCA_030522465.1 Rhipicephalus appendiculatus
GTAGTAGGACCTGAAAGCGTACGAAAGCTGTGCGTCGATTCAAGGTCCCTAACAGCGGAGCTGATTGAAGCTCTAACTTCAAACCACGTTTATTTTGGGAACACACATGAATATACACTAACTCTAATCGCAGCAAAACTCACGCCTCACTCTCTTACAAATATAGTACTACAAAAAACGCGATATTTTGTCAAGAACACGCCTGCAATCAGTAACTAAACAGGGAATCCCGCGCGCGTTATCCAGCAATGATTTTTTTGTATCTTTTGTTATCCAGCAATGATTTTTTGTATGTTTTGTCATTGCTGGATAACGCGTGCGGGATTCCCCTGATTAGTTACTGATTGTAGGCGTGTTCTCGATAAAATATCACGTTTTTTGTAGTACTATATTTGTAGGAGAGTGAGGCGTGAGTTTTGCTGCGATTAGAGTTTGTATATATTCATGTGTGTTCCCAAAATAAACGTGGTTTGAAGTTAGCGCTTGTGTTGTCTTCGTCTCTTTCTTTTGTGCATCCGTGTTTTTTTGCGCTGAACGTCCGTAGTTACGTACTTTTTTCGTAACCTTTTAAGGCCATGCTAATTAAGGTCAATTAAGTTTAATTGTTAATTAAAATTCTGCTACTTACCACGATGTTAATTAAGGAATTGTTAATTAATACCTTGCTAATTAGGTCTTTGATATATAAGAACTTGTTGATTAACACAATGCTAATTCAGACTGAGCTAATTAAGAACGTACCAGTTAATCGTTCACTTCATGCAGCCGAGGAGACACTTTGTGAAGCATTATAGTTCTACGCATCACATAGCCAAGTCTTTCAATGCCTAGCCAAACCTAGCAACGACTTAGTCTAGCAACCAGAAGCCGACAGAAGCTAGATCGGCCACAAGGTCCGCTATTAGTCCAGCTTTGCACTACTAGTGCAAGCTGCCCCTGATTTTTTTAATACTTAGGGCAAGTACTAACAAGAGAGCCTAAGCACGAAAAAAGAAATTCACCGAAGAATAACAATGGGCGGGAGCGCATTCGGCAGGCAATTCCAAATAATCAAAGGAAATCTGCCACTTTTACAAACTGGAAAAGTATACAATCACTGAATACCGCCAATTTTAACATATGGGGCTGAAACATGGAGTATAACAAAGCAACTAGAGAAAAAGTTGAGGACCGCACAGCGTGCAATGAAACTAAAAACGATAGCAGTAATATTAAGAGCACGGAAGACAAAGGTTGCAGGAGAGCAAACAGGGGTTGCAGATATCCTAGATGACATCTAGCGAAAAAAATCGACCTGGGGTAGCCACATTATGCGCAGAACAGACAACCGGTAGACAGGAAAAGCAGCAGAATGATTACCAAGGTATGAGAAATGCAGTCGAGGAAGGCAGAGAGTTATATGTAGTGACGAAATCAGCAAATTCTCAGGGATGAAATCGCATCAGGTCGCACAAGATGGGGTGCACTGGAGTTCTTTGTCCTTCGGTGCATATAAACAGTCTGAGCACGCATGGTGATGATGAAGAAGGAGAGGTTGGTGCCAATGTGCGACGCCGGCTACTCCTCTTGCATTATAGTTCCCGTCGCAATGTAGTAGACGAGCACAAAACCGTACAAATAAGCACATGGACGAGCACTCACGCACTTAGTACCAGTTCTGTACAAGAAAGAGGTTACACGGGACCGTATAACGTCCAACACGTTCGGCCTTCGATCGCATTTCGAGAGCTTTGGTTTCGCCTCGCGCGCTTGGCCGGGAACCAGTTGTCGTCCAACAGGTGGCTGGCTCTGGCAATGGCGTGAGCGAAAGCGAACGTTCTGAAACCCAACAGATACTGAAGGTCTGCAGTATTCCGCCCCAGTATTCAGTTGTGTGTCGTGATTCGTGAGTTCTACATCCATCATTTACCTTTCGTTTTGTTTTTTCCCCTTACACTTCCTTATTGGTTCTTCAATTTGCCGTTATTACTTGTCAACTCAGCTTATTTATTCATGTATTCAGTAATCAGGAACTTGTGTTTCCCTTTTGCTTTCTTTTATAACTGCTACTGTCGCCGTAGGTCGTAAGGTGAGTCATCGCCAAACAGTGCCGTAAACATTTTTGTATGTTGTGCCCCCCCTCTTACCCCGTCTAAATTATTTTGGTCCTTAGTCCGCTTTTTTTCTTCTTTTGTAGCTGCTTCTTTTTTTCCGTCTTTTTTTTTTTTTTTGATTATGCATTCGCATGAGGAATGACACATTTGAATAACAACCCTCGAGTAATAAACGTTGGATAAGCCTACCAGGAAGCAGGGGGCATTCACCAGCTGTTGCCATTTACCGGGAACAGCTGCTAGCATCGGCGAAATTCTTTCATCTCGTTGCTGCTTTACGACCGCATGTCTCGTGCAGTATGGTGCGACAAGGATGTAGGTGTGTTTGAGTACGTCGGTAACACCTGTAACGTTACGCATAGGAGGAAGCAAGAAAAAATAGAAGGGTTGCTGGTAAGAAATGGGCACGGATGAAGAAAAATACAGCTGAAGGCGTAAAACGAATGTCCGTGCTTAGTTGCTTGAAGTACTCGCCCATAGCTTGCTAATGGTTATATGTAACTAATAAGCAATATATCTAAAACAACATGTGAAAGACCAAGCTACGAGGATATTCTTTATTAGAAAGTTTGCTAGAGGTAGCTAATGATAAAAATATTGTTGCGGTTTAACGTCTCAAAACCAAGATATGATTATCAGGGACGCTGCTATAGGTAGCTCTAACCAGTTGTAAAGTAAAAGTATTTGCCATGAAGACATCAGAAACTGCTCTTGTTGCGACAAGAATCCTCTGAAGTTACTGCTAATTTCTGATGTGCAACAGACATTTGCTTTCGTGACACCAAAAGGGCATTCTGTACAGGTGGGTTATTACAAAATAGATCTGGAGTAGTCAAACACATGTTTGCAATACGGAAGAAAAACATGTCGCCACCGAATTGTCACAACAGAAACGTCCCTGAAATAACATGAAAAATCGGTTACGCCGCGCCGCCGCTGTTGTCCGTAACCGCTATTGCGCGAAATAAGAAAAAAAAACAATAAATAAGAAAATATATATCAAGAATGCAACGGTGTTCGAACCTGGGTCCTGTCCAGTATTGTACCACAGAGCCATGGCGGTGCTCGAAACTACTTCGCAAAAAAGACCCTATACAGGCGTAATGTCAGGAAGGAACTACGTTAAAATATGTGATATAGCGTGGTAGAAGAGTAAAATAACAACCAGGCTTCACACAATTCGAAGTGTGTAACCAGGCGTCACACATCACGAAATGCGTAACGCGTGGGTCGTTTAATGCTCAAGTCCAACCCATTACAATTGGCTCAGCCATAATTCTTCATCGTCATCAGCCACCGCATCAACAAAGTGCACGTAATGCCTTGCTGATGTTTTGCGGGTACCTCTCTCCTAATAATGGCTTAGTAGATGCTTTGCAACTTGACAAAAATGATGATTTATGCCCTAGTGGGTACCTTGCAAGCATACTTGTATTAGTAGCCCCAAGAAAGTTTATTATGAGTTATAGAAATAGCGCTCTTCCTTCTTTCGCTGTGACTGTGCTGCGCTTTCCGTGCAGGCCTGGCGTTTTTTTCTGTTATTGGATTTTTTATTTGGGTTCAATTTACAAAGAAAGCACGGCAACTTCTTAATTTTCCTGATATAGATCATTGTAAGGACGTATCAATTCGTTTCTGGAAGTATTCAATTTTTTTTTTGTTTACAGTCAGTTTCATCTCTGCGCGAAATGACTCGATTTCAGAAATACAGGTGTGTTTAGGTGTGTAAGCATCCTTCCTTTCTCGAGACGTGCGTGGGAGGAAGCTGGGCTAATTTTCGTCGGTGAATCATATTGTCCTCCTATCGTTAAACATCGTTTTACTATTTGATCGCGTACAGATATTTGTGAGCTGGTCCACCCCAGTATGGTTACGCTCTATAGAGAAACGCTCAAGGTAACTGAGAGTGTCGTGATCATGTCATTGAAGTAAGGTCATAATTAATTTTGCGGGAATATAGTTGTAGGTTTTGTTTAGGCGATCCACATTTACTTCACAAGCCGTTCGCAGTAAAAGTGCCTTAGTTCTCACCGTCTCCTTTTTCGTCTTCTCTATTTTGCTTATGCTTTGGTGGCACAATGCAATATCAATATGATCTCCGTTTACTGTACTCTCCACGGCATCCAAAGGGCCGCACATGCAACAGAACGGTGCCATTCTGAAGGAAAGCTAAGTATTCATCCAGGAAGACCACTGAAAAAGGAAAACGCGAAAAGTGGGACTGCAGCGCAACGCCCAGTGTTTTACATTGGGTACACCAAACTTTGAACGTGTGTTGCATTGTTTCCGGAAAAGCTAAATATTTCGATGTTAGTTTCCCAACGGCCAACGTATCTACTAAACACCGTAAAACTCATCTGCAAATGGGGGACCATAAATAAATAAAACGCTCCTGTAGCCTGTCCGGAGCCGTCGCAGCACCGGCGACGTTCAGTATAGAAGCACGGCGACCGCCTCCACCCTCCTCGCTGTCTCTTGCTTCTGAGGTGTGACATGAGGTAGTTGGAAAGGGCAATTGGGGAAGCCTCGCGGGCGAGTGCGAAGCATTGTGTGCTATGCGACTGCAGCTTTCGCGCCAGACCCGGCGGCGTCGGCGACAGCGCGAGGAGAGAGCATGCCGAGTGCTGATGCCGAGTGCCGAGTTTCGTTGGCTCAGTTAGCGTTCCCCCTCCTGCGTGCGCTTGACCTTATTTCTTAGTAACGCGCCCATGCTGCGACGTTCGCGTGGTTACCTTGCGGGGATGCGTCGTTTCAGTATATGCGGATCTTTGCAGACGCATCCCCAAGCGGTCTAATATAAGAGGCACATATCTACAGGAAAAAATGAAAAAAAGGGGGGGGATTTGAGAGTAAATAAGCCCTGTCATGCACTTTGCCTCTCGTACATCTTGACCTGATATTTCCAAATCAGTGGGAGGTTATATAAAAGCGCAAAACCATTTTTTTCTCGCCTCATGCAAGCCGCATCAACAGCGTGGCAGTCTTTCCGGCCCTCGGCGGCGAGCGCCGCGGTGCGGAGGAGGAGCAGGCCACGTCCACCTCTGAAATTGATTCTTTCCGTGCGATTGGGACGGCCGGAGAAAAACCTGTCGGCGCGCACTCTCGGAGCCCATGTTAGGTGACTTCATTCACGCTTTGCTCGCAGGGGGGCGCACGCATCGAGGCACACTTAGAGTGCCTCGATGCGCGCGCCCCCACTCTGGAATCGAGGCACCCTAGGCACACTAGTACGTTCCACGGTGGAACAAAAATAAGCGTAGAGGGGGCGTACTCAGTTGTAATAGCGCCTAGGTAGATGGCGCTGCAGACACGGCGTTTGTGGTCTCTTGACTTCTCTATTGTGCCCGTGTTTGTACGCCCAGTATTTTAACTTGATTTTCATCATCTTTAGGCCAAGCGAATTGGCGCTGTTTACTGTTTATAACACCAGTCGCTTTAAGATAGTATTCTTATGATCCTGGTAGGTAAATGGCGGGCCGCAATTTAGCCGATATTTAGCGCCGAGAATGCACATGCATCTAGCATTTCTCGGGCATCAAGTCATTCGAAAAAGCGATTCCGTCATAGCATTTCCTTTTGTCGTTGGTATCAGACAAATGACTATGCTTTTTTTTTTTTTGGTAACAATGGTACCCACGTGACGTCGTCAGGCTCATTGTCGGGTCTCCCCAGCTGCAGTGTAATCGCTGTGTCTTCCACATTCTTCAGTTCGACCTTCGTCCCAATGACCGGCACTGCGTCAAATGAACAAGGGACAACCACTGGTTTAAATGTACACCGTAAGCGTCGCAACGGTAGCACTGTAAGCCATAGCTGAAAACAAAAATGGAGGCTACCTTAATCCTTAACAATTAGGCGTCTGCCAGTGGCACTCGCATCCCGGCATTCGTTGCCCGGGTGTATTTCTTGGATTAACATTCTGTTTCGTAACACTGCCGAAGCGGATCTCAGAGGCGACGTAGAAAGAAGCGTGTAGTTGAGATCTGCTCCACCAGGTGCCGCAGACATCCCAGCTGCTCACAACAAAGCGATACGCTATTTAAATGAACTCATTCAATTCTTTTTTCGTTAACTATTCCGATAGTTCATTGGAGATTATCTTAATTGAATTAGGCTCCAATAACATGTGTATCTAACAAAACTTTTAACTTTAGCCAGAACAATGAATTCGTACCACTTATACTTTAACAGGATCTTTTCTTAATATTCGGAAAGCCAGAAGTAAGTACTCGACCGGAAGTGCTTATAGTTATACTACGATGGCGCCACTTGCACTTGTACCCCCGTCTGAACCTGAACATTGCTGAGTCGATCAGGCTAGAGTGTAACCACTAGTGGTTCTGTCTTGTGTAAATAATTGCTTAGAGCATCGGGTCATAAGTACTGGTCACACGAGAACATAAGTACTGGTGGCGCCGTGCTGTGATGAATTTAGCTGCCGCACCGAGTAGACAGACAAGAACGTAAGCACTGGTAATGCCATCGTGGGGTGATGAATTAAACTAGAACGTTCAGTGTTTGTTCTGCGGCTTTGATATTCCGGTGTCTGAGACAGTAAACCTGAACGGGACCGATAGCTGACCAGAACATGTGATTATATCCTGGTGGAAATGAGAAAAAAAAAACGTAAGTTATAGCACCAGATTGAAGCCTTCTTTTCGCGATCTAAGTAGGATTTTTGTAATCGCCTTGAAATGCCTAAAAAAGCGGTATGTCGCGCGGCCTAGCGGAAGAGCCTTTAGGGGAATTTTGGTGTCGTTCACTTAGCTGTACGTAGTCAGATGCTTTCATGCGCCCCATGATCAGTGCTCAGAATTAGAGTACGTATATTATTATCCATGCCCGCACTGTTCTGTGCTGCTTACCAGGTAAAAATAGTTGCTCGCGGTGAAGCTGGTGGAGTTGAAAGGCCATCAATTATGGCGACCGATTCAAGCGTCCCTTTCGCCATCTATGTAGGACTATATTTTGTCGCGTTTTAATCTCTAAAATATGGTATGTCGCGCAGCATAGGGTAAGAACCTTTAAAGGGGCAGTGCAACATATTTCTGAGGTAACCATAAAAGCTTCATAAAAGCTTCATAAAAGGAGTTTACTGACTCACGAATCAACCACTGAAAAACTTTTTAGAATACGTCCAGTACGAGTGGAACGAGTGGAATTTGTCGAACGGTTTAATTGCATTCTTTCTTCTCTCATCCAGACGAGCGCGCTCGAAGCTAAGCAGGAAAGAATGGCACGGTGGAAAGAAGTTACGCCACGCACGCGTCATGAAGTTGAGCACTTTTTTTTTCTTCGCGCGGCTTACTCTCAGTGTGATCGAGAGCGGGTGCGCGAGCACATGGCGGCTTTCCTCGGTGGCAGCGGTAGCTATGCTATACAACTCACGATGCTCAAGTCAGTCAATGTCCATGAATTTGGGTGTACGGCGCTGTCATCTGGGTGTATGGCTTCATCGGTATAAAAGAAAAGGGACAGTTTCCAGCTAATTTGAAAATTAATTCTAAATTCCAGGCCACATGCTGCGCTATAATGTTTGGCTCGCATGTTCTCAAGATCGTCGACTACCGATCGGCAGCGTTTTCTGAGAGGGCTGAAAAGATGTTGCAGGGGCCCCTTTAATTGGAATTGTGGGGTCATTCACTTTGCTGTACATAGTCTGATTCAATAATGCGCACTATAATCGGTGCTCGAAATCAGAGTATGTATAATATTATTCAAGCCCGCGCTCTTCTGCGTTGCTAGCGAGCTAAAAGGAGTGACACGCTGCGAAGCGGCGCTGCCTTCGCAGCAACTAGTGGAACATGTCGAGCCGCTGCACATGTGCATGGTGTTGGTGTGCACGCATGCGCATCATACCGCTGTGCACAAACACGAACCGCTCACCTCCCACTGTTTGCTGCATGTTATGTGTGTATACGACTTCAAAGTCACCGTAGATTAAAAAAAAATTGTATTGTAATTGTGGCACGGCATTTTCTTTGCGACCATCCATTAATTAAACTCTCTTAACATTAAGCTTTCTGTTGCGTTGAAGAAAACAGTTTGCACAAAACTTGGTTGTTGGTCTTTTTAAGAATAACTCTCCTAAATATTGCTCCTTTGTACGCACGCGCTATATATGTAGAGTGGATGACATGCGCTCCTTTGAACTTTGCTCCACTTGCATCACTTCACAGGACTTGCTCGCTTGATTCTGGTCCTCTGTTTCTCCATGCCGGTAGTAGGTACACGAATACGTTTTATATTTAGCAATTCTATTTGTGCTTATTATTTTAAATGAAAACCTCGTAGAGCGTCGCACAGCGTCTGTGTGTTGTGTCCCCTCATCTGTCCTCGTTCAATTTGCGCTGTGCAAAGACGTCGATGCTAACTCATGGAGACAGTGCCTTCCTGGTTTACGTTCTAAGAGCATGTGATGACTAAGCGTCACGTAGTGTGCAGAGTAATATAACATTTCTATTCGTAGTCGTATTCTTCAACCTATTATAGCTTTCCATTCCAAAATTTGGCTATTTTCTCGACCGTAGAGTTAATGAGTGAGGCGTGGTGGCCACACCTATATGTTTCGGATGTTGTGATAACAAAAGTGTAAGAAAAATGGGGCAGCTACGCACTGTTAGTGCGAACACTGAGGAAACAGCTGAGCCGGTGGCCTTGTCCTCCCACTCACCCTCACATCACTTCTTCTCACCCTCACTTCCTTTGCTCACCTCTTGCTATATAGTATACTAGCCATGGCTATGCTATGCTTTACCCTCGACCCTCCCCCCTTTCCCTCCTCCTCACCCTCAATTTCCTTTGCCACCTTTGCTATACCATGCTACGCTTCCACTACGCTTTGCCCAGCTGCGCCGAGTTTTGAGCGGTCACCGGTCATGGCTGGAACTCAAACTTAAACAGCTCCACTGTTAAAAAAGGCCAGAAATAAACAATCCACCAAGAGCTAGAAGGAGAGCGAGACTGTTTCCTTACGGCTAGGTCTTGTGTGGACGGAAATTTCCGCCGATTGCCCGTATCCCGCCGATGTTCTTGCTTCCACTTGAGCGACGTAGGCAGTGCCAGGTGTAAGGTTGCTGAACTTCGCTTGCCTGCCGTCCGCAGGCACCTCCGTCGAGATAGTTTTCTCGGAAGACAATAGTTGCTGGTTCTTCAAGGTAACCTATAGCACACGTTCGCGAAAAAAACAAGAGTAGTGACTGACTAGTTTTCAGCAGTACTATCAGAACTCACAAATGACCCTTGCGTATTCGCCCAAGACTACTCGTAGGCGATAGCCATCGTTTTTTTTTTTCTTAGTCCATGAATCGATCCTTCCCCGCACCACTCCGAAATCTTTCTACACAAACATGGTTATGCATTACCTCTAGCATTGGAGCCATCGCAAGCTCTCTGCACCTAACATGATTTTGTACTGCTTTCTTATACTTACGTTTACGCTCTAACAGAGTGAAACAGTGCTACGTTTAGGTCCAATTGTTTTCTTTACAATACAGTAAAAGAGGTAAATATAGTCACTACAGTAAAAGAAGGTGCGCATCGTGGAAAAGGATGGTTGGGTTAATAAAGAGGTGCCCAAGGAAGCGAGATGAGAGAAAGGTCAACCAGAGAATACAAGAAGAACCAAACAAGCTCCCGGTTCGCTTCCCTACATAGAAGGAACTGGGGAAAGGGATCAAAAGTGGGAAAAGCGATAGAGATGATGTAGAGGAGCGTGCTTCATCCCAGGTTGGTATCAACATGTCATTTAATTACTGAGACCTGCATACTTCGGTAACTTCGTCGATGAGTATGTCAGTTCTCTTTGGGATTGGAATAACTGTTATTAAAACATAGTTTCCAGCGTTTGAAATAAAATTGACTTAGGCAAGGTTACAAGAGAAGTAAATAGCACCTTTGTGTTGTTTGCAGAGCTTTCAAGAATTCATAGATCCGTAGCCACATAGCGTAATGAAGCTCGATTTGTAAGGTTAGACGCTGATTTGTAAAGAGAGGTTCTAACGTACCCTGTAGCCCAGAATAACGCCATTGGGAAGGCTCGGTTCTTTCCAGGAGAGGATCACTGTAGTCTCATCTCGCTCGCCCTCAATGACGTGCGACGGCGGCCCAGGCTCTAGAAATAATGCATAAACACTGTGCTTTTGAACAGGAAAGAAGTTTCTGAAAGAGTTTGGAAGAGCGCGTTCGGGAGGACACCGAACAAACGTGGTAACTCAAGCTGCGTTGACCTTTATGCTTGAAAACATTTAAGATGCCCTAGGAACACCGAGTCTGTTTAAACTAATTTTATTTTTATTTCTTCATTTCAAATGCCTACTTGCGGTTGTTCCACTGTAAGTACTTCAATAGTAGGAAAAGAACAAATGAACTATAGTGTTCCATTTTCTTAATTCTCTCGCTGCGGTGCGCCAATGTAACAATACATTTCCAACTTATTTTGGTGCTTGAACTTTTGCAGCTGAGATAAGCACTCGAAGATTACCGAATTCAGTTCTCGGTTCTTGTATAACCAAATACAGTTCGTTTTTTGTAGAAAAATATTACTATGACCTAGTAGAAAACTTACAAATACATCACGTTAAGGCAAGCTGGTAGAAACTTCGAGGGCAACGTCGCCACCAGTATTATACTTTATTGGTGTCTTTTTCTCACTTTCTATAGGCACCTTATTTTTTTTAGTGGAGGTCACTATATGCTAGTAATATAGAATGGTGGTTTACTAATAATGCTTAGCTTTTGAGTGTGTTTTGTTTTTGTTTTGTTTTTTTTTTCTTTCTAGGGAGAAGAAACCCTACTTAGCAGTCGATAGACATGCGGCGGTGCAACCGTGAACATTTTGCTTTAGGTTTCACGCGATGTGATATAACACGGTCGCGTATAGATGAAGTCACATTAATAATTACCATTCAAGGTTGTATTACTATATAGCGCCATAGGGTGAACACGCTGAGCGTAACAGCTCCAACAAACTCCTTCTAGGACAGAACCTCGTATGACCCATTATGAAATTTCCGTTGTGATGCGTTTTAGCGATACGATATGTAAACTTGAAAAAGTCGTCCGCACCTGTTGGTTCTACATCGTCGTGATCTAATCAGACAGGAGTGTTACTTTCGCTGCGCAAATACAACTTTCCCTAGTTCTTCAAGAAAATGCTAAGATGTCGGGTATACGAACAAGTGCAGTTCACACATCGCGCGCAACTTGCGCGCCATATCGCGTTCGTTTTCAGTATCATATACTATCGCGTAAAATGTGGCGTGTGTGTTCCACAGTGAATTCTTCTGTTCTGAAGGCATCAACAAATATTAGTGAACCGTATTTCACCGGCATTCACTGAAGACCCTATTCTATCACAATTCAATCAATGTACAGTAAACCCTCGTTAACTCGAACTCGCTTATCTCGAAATCTCGGTTAAGTCGAAACTTTTTTTCGCCGTGCATTAACCTCCCATAGGTGCTATGTATTTGCCCCCTCTTATCTCGAAACGTTTTCCGGAGGGAACAGCGGATATCTCGAAATCTTGACCGGGAGGGCAGAAGGCAAAGTCCACTCCCAACAGGAAACGAGGGCTCCGTGCGAACGCTTAGCTCTTACTATACGTGCCGAACGCGGGAGTGATCACATGTGCAACTGTGGGAGTGATCACATGTGCGCACCTGCGCGCGACTTATGCGCCGTGGGCGGCGTGTGCAGCGTGCGCCAGTCAGTACGCAACCTAACACTTGCATGTGCGAGCTGGTATTCTTTGTTTTCCCCCGCGATCTGCGCACGACGCATCTTGAGTTCAGTTTTGCTGAGTAGTGAGTGGTGTGTGCAACGGACGCTTCCGAATATCGACCACGATGGCCATTTTCGGCGTTTTGCTTAACTCGAAATACCGCTTATCTCGAAATTTTCCCTGGATTTTATGGCTTCGAGTTAACGAGGGATTACTGTATTCAGATTTAAGGCAAAGTTGCATCTACGTCGCACCTCCCGGTCTCCTTTGCCATCACTTCACTCATTTATTCGATGCCCTCTGGGTCATATCCAACATCCAATATGATATTTCCTGTCTCACGTTAACTTGAGTACAAACTTCTGGTCTGTGCTTAACCTACGTTTAGTCATCACTTCTGGTTAAAGTCCCTAGCTAAGCAAGCCCCACGCCAAGCACGAGATGAACACAGTCTATAATTATCGACGTCGTCGTAATGAAAGAGGTCAACGAAATTAAGAAGGCAAACATTAAAAGAGTACAGACAAGAATTTCAGTAGTATTCGTATTGTTGCTCTAATTAAAAACGCTGCTGTCGAGAACCCTAAAAAGAGTTTCATTGCATCTCGGAACGCACTGAATATTTTTTTGTCACAGCTACCATTAAAAAAAACACTTTCGGTTTTGATATCGAGGGGGCGGTTTCGCAATGACGTGCCAACAGTCTGTGACGTAGATCTAAGTCACCTGTAGACAGCAGCTGTGTCGTCTACTGTCAGTTACAAGAGCTATACTTAAACAATTATGAATAAAATGTTCTCCAGTGGCTCCGACAGTGGTTTGTACGATTTCGGACGCATGCAGGACGTGGAGTTCGCGAAACTAGAGTGACCTAGATTAGGGGGAGTGTGCAAAGCGCCACGCGAGTACAAGAGAGGAGCGAGGGCTTTTTGCGTTGAACTGCCGCGGTGGACTCGTGCGCTTTCTTCGCTCTGGAAGCGGCGTCAGAGCGGCGGGCGTCTGCTACGCGCTTGATATTTTGACCCCTATTGACCAATATGTTTTATTGTAGGATATGTGCGCAAATCGTACCCTGTACGCTCACTAGGGCTTGCATTTTTTAATCAAGGAGTACTTAAGACCTTTCGATACGTCGACGATTTTTTTAATACTTTTATCGCGACAGAGCGCCCTGGCTTGCACGGAATCAATCAGCAGTATTCTAAACCTTTTTAGGCTTCATGGGAAATGTTTGAAATTTACACAAGAGATCTAACGGTTCGCTACAATTTTTAAATGTTAACTTGCATATCGGAAGACGGCATATCTGCTGGAAATATGCTCCGCGAGCGCATGCATGCAGGAAGGGCTTGTGCCATTTGATTCTGCGCAATCTAAGATTGTAAAAAGGGCGATCGCAAGTTCGTGCCTTCATTCCGCGCTAACTAAATCGTGTCCGCATACAATGCCTGAAAGTTTTGATAATCAAGTAAGCAGGCTTCTAGTGGCCGAGTTACCGTGTGAGGTAATCACAGCAATGGCTGACAATCTTCTTAAGAAGATAAAAAATGAAGGACGTGCGAGCAACGACTGCCCGCCGAAAAAAGAAGCCCATTGTTTTGCCGTATATGCACAAGGTCGGCCACAACATGAAAAAAGTGGCAAATATGCATGGTGTCCATGTGGTTTTTTTTCGGCACCTAGAAAGCTTGGCGGATTATGCTCTAAGACTGGCGCAAAGAATTCCTTACGCAATGGTTGAGGAATGAAGCACGCGGAAAGCTTTGTGAAATGTGCCACGAAAGTGGTACCGTAAAATGGGGTTACTTTGTGACGGATTTCATACGTTTTCATTCTCTCGCTGAACAATTATCAACATAAAGGCGAATGAATAGTGGCATAATGCCGCTGAAACATTCCCTCACGCCACGGTATATTCTACAAATCCGCATTTTTAATACAAACGGCTGTATTCAGGTTAAAAGCTGTCACAAAGTTGCCCCGTCGTGTGGGGCAACTTTGTGACAACGTTGTTTTTCGCTGATAATGATTGTGAAAAAAAGGGCTGGCATAATGTTACCCCATCAAAAGCTTATTTGCGTTATGTAGAATCACTGTCAGTGCTTTCTTCTGGGCTGTCGTCAAGAGAAGACCTCTTCCTAGGTCGTCTAGCTCTGATACCGGAGGAAGAGCTGCCCTTCTTTCCGGTTGTCGGTTTTCCAGTCTTGCTCGCTTCTTCTACATCGGCAACCGATATGTTTTCCCCGCTGGGACATTGATCACCTTCCTCCTTTCAACAAAACAACATAAAATTTAAATAACAAAAACCCCATCTCCCGCTAAAGGGAACCATGTGTGGATGCGAAGCAGCGGGGAGCCCGAGTTCGGGATCGCCACGTCGCCGCTCCCGTTTCGCGACAGCGGCCCGAGCGCTCATCGCGGCGGCACTGCACAGGAGAGAGAATGAGGCACGCGCGCTCCGTCCTTTTCATACCGCGGAAGTATACCGTGGCGTGTATGCAGTGGAGTATGCAGCTGTCGCATCACCTGTCGTGCGCGCCGCTCCGTAGCGTTGAGGATTCCTAGAGGAGGGGGAGGGAACCCGCATACGCTGTGGGGGTGTGGGACGCTGGACGGAGGGACGGACAAAGCCCCCCGCAAACACATGCAAGCAAGATCAAGGAATGGAGTCAACCTGGGCGAGAGACACCACCGGTAGTGCGTGTTATTCATTGCTTGCACCCACCACCTGCCTAGCCATTGCTAAGAAGCCACTCTGGGCTCTCGGCCATGACTCTGGTGACTGTGGTGGTGGTTGACGGCCTTATTGTACTACAGTGTTCTGGCTCGCATAGTGGGTGCTTCCCTACTCTATGAAAGTGACCGGACGCGGGAGGCAGGGACGGACAAAGCTCCCGCCATAAGATGCTTCGCATCCAAAACAGAGTGGGCTAACTTTGTGACTTGGCGTGTCACAAAGTTACCCCGCGAAGTATCAACATTTCAGTTTCCTTTCTATAAACTTCAACAGACGTGACTTGATTAAATTTATATTACAGTTCATTTTAGCCTACATTCACACAATTACATACCTGTGTTCGCTGTATTTCACGTGCGGACGGGTCGAGCGCACAAAGTTTACAGTGCTTCATCAATGCGCGCTAAAACACCATTCAACATGTCGGCGTCTAGAGTGGCTCCGGAGCGTGGGAACTTCGGCCGGCTGCCGCTAGGTGGCACGGTATGTCAGGCGAGCTTGTTGGGTGGCTTATGGCTTTTCGGCGGCGCCTGGTCGTGGCGCAAGATTTGAAGTACAGAAAACCGAGCCCGTGTCACGAAGTAACCCCTGCAGTCACAAAGTAACCCCATTTTACGGTATATGAAATAACGCTTAAATGTGGAAGGTCCTACGTGGGACAAACTGGGCGCTGTGTGAATGAGCGCGCCAAGGAGCATGCCTTGTCAGTTAGAAATAAAGAAGCAGCGCACCTGCCCGCTCATTGCGGTACGTGCTTAGGATGCGAGCCTTTGCTAAAAAAAAAAAAAAAAAATACAGATTTTAGGAAAGAGCAGCACCAAAGTAGGGCGGGAACTCTTGGAAGCCTTTATCATCAACGAGAAGGGTGATGATTGCGGAAGCGACACTTCGGTTAACCTTTATAAGACAGAGGGAAATTTCCTGCGCAGGTTTGTTTGACATGAGGCGTGCATATATTTTTTTGCATTCTTTCCTTAACTCCTTTCCCTGTGACGTTTGAAGAAGCTTATATTAAGCTGTTTCAAGAACGAATAAACCAGTTGATAGTTTGCGCTCTTTCTGTCTACGTTTTTCCTGTGTTCGTCCGAGATTTGCGCACATATCCTGCAATAAGACATGCACCAACTGGCCCAACAAGAAGTTCTTCGAAGGTGACCAATATGCCCATAATTTGGGCGATAGTGAACACTACGTCGCTGCAAAATAATTCTGCAGCGCCTCAACGCAGATATAACGCGTTTGTGTGCTGTGAAATGGGGGTGTTGTATGTTTCCTTCTAGCTGATTTGTCACCGCAATGCTCCGTAAATAGGCGGCTGTTTGAGGAACGTGTTCTGCGTGCAATTCATCGTGATCGAAGCTGCTTAATTTATATATGTGTGGAATGACAAACGTAGACGTCCCGCAGAAGAGTATAACCTGGAACTCCCGAAGATAACCAGGAGAACGCAGCAAATAGGGGCGTAGTAGATGGCTAAACTGATACTAACTCATTATCGCCCTTCGTATATTTTCTTTTATTTCGTGCGTTCAACTTGTTTTACAAGACTGCCTCTCATACTCTGCTGTGTTCGTATTAAGGCGAAAGCCTTAACTGCCTCATTCGAAGCGGAGCGTATCGGTCGGTGTGGTCGCGGTAGCAATAATAATAATAATAATAATAATAATAATAATAATAATAATAATAATAATAATAATAATAATAATTTTTCGGGTGATATCAAAATGTTTACATGCCTCCACAGCCATTACCAGTTGCCAAGGTTACCGTTCAGCGTCCTAACCCTCCCCGAAAAAAATTCCTGGGTACGGCCCTGATAATAATAATGAAGCACGCGTAACACTCCCGTCTCATTCACTTGGTATTCAGCAAAAGTGGCATGGAAGGGTACGAATGTATGCCTAACATGATTAATAGGTCATAGCATCAATAACTTGACATATTAGCCAGTTACGTAACGCTTAACGATAGCATTCATTAGCCAGAAATTATTCTGCTGGTGTGTTCTCTGACGATTTGCTTCCGTCCGATAATGAAAACGTGGTGGTCACCAATCGCGATCTAAGCGTTTAAGACTTACTAATAGATTATGAAGAACCGATGCGCACAGGTAAAGGATATGCAGAAAAATAGATCAAAACAAGAGCAAGACAAACCAAAATATCTGAAACGATAACAGTGCAACATTGGGTAAGCCTGAATTGATATAAAACGGGAACGGCAGAAAAAAAAAACAAAAAAAAAACGATTCCCAGCTCAGAACAGCTGATTAGACACATATGCGGTACAAATGAGGCCTGCTTTGAAGTCTGGCCATCTCTTTACATTTGTTATCCATTTGTAAACCTTCTTTGCGAGCTGTTTCATTATTTGGGAGCTTCATCACGAACGCGGGGTGGACTTTAGTGAGCTCATATCTGGGGAAAGGGGGGAAATTGTGGTCGGGTGCCTTGTACTATGCCACCACTCGACTACATTTCTTTTTTTTTTTTTTTTTTGTAAATTCTATGAGCCGTGTGAACCCTAAACGCCGGGAACCTTCAAAATATGTGAAGTTAGACCTCTGTACGTGAGAATGAATTGTTTGAATCTGTTTTCGTTTCGTATGGTGCAGCAATGCACGTGTCTCACGCAAACGTTTCATAGCGATCTAAAGCGATCCCTGTTGTTAGAAACAAGCCCGCCGCATGAGTGAGCCCGAATTGCTCGCAAACACGTAGTCTCTATACCTGTTTATAATTCTATACGTTATGACACGATACATGTTTTTTTTTCAGGCTAGCTACATATATATATATATATATATATATATATATATATATATATATATATATATATATATATATATATGCTTACCGTATTTTCTTCAGGCCGCTATTTAACTTCTACAGAAACAATGCGCGTATTTATATCTCTAATGTAATGATATCCGGATATATGGAAAACATTTTTCTATATCACACCTTTGATGCGCAAACTTGTGGCATAAAGGTTGTTCACCTGACATGGCATTTCTTTCATATCTGCGAGTTTAATACAAGCTTTGCGCACGGTGAACGTTGTCGCTTTACTCGAACTCCGAAGTGAAACAGGCTAACAAGCGTTCGTGTGTCTCTATCTTTCTTGTCCTTGTCTTTTGTGCTCGCTAAAAAAGTTTAAATCAGGCTAACAATATTGCGGTGGTATGGCCGTCTCTACTCTTTCTCTTGTTTTCTTTGCACCTTGTTACTGTGCTCTGTCCGTAACAAAGTGCTAGTCGAGGCTAACAAACTGTCGAATAAAGACGTATGCATATGGCTGTAGACAACTGGCGACTATGAATAAAAAAATTGTGAAATTGAGCGATGCAATTGGTTCACGTAAGCATTTCAGTAGGCTACGTGAGTAATTTACTGTTTTTTCATTACTCTTAATTCATGCAAGCATTGCCCCCTTTACCCATGCGACAAGTTTGTTTTCGTTCTTTTCATGTGCGTGCAAAATATTGCGCGCTTTTACTGTTACGGTACTGTTGCGACATTACCGTTCCCGAACCCTACCACCAGGCCCGTAGCCAGGGGGGAAGGGACCCTACGGCCCCCCCCCCCCCCGAAATTCGGATGGAGGGGGGTGTTTTACTGTGAATAAATAATGAAAATAGGTGGTTTTCAAGGTTTTCAATGGGTGCCCCCCCCCCCCCCCCCCCCCGAGAAAATTTCTGGCTACGGGCCTGCCTACCACCGGAAGTAGGCCACGCTGATAGCGCCTGACACATGAATTTTTGAATTCTCTTGCCGCCCCAGCACTAAGACAACGCTTAAAGATGAGTAAGCTCCACGCCGCACCGGGTTATTGAAGTTAAACAGACTTCAAGTACCTTGTGTGAAAACTCAACGCAAGAAACTACAGCACGTAGCAGGCACCCCTCGCCTTCCGCGCGCTTCTCGAGCGCAGAAAGCCCAAGGGTCCGGCGCAGCAGCGGCGCGGTGCGGCGGTTCACTGCAAAAGGCCCACTCGTAAGCCAGCGCTTTGGACACACTCCCAGTATTCTGGGTTACTCTAGCAAAACCAGCGAACCCTGTTTACTCGTCATGATAACGTCCATCGCGATGGGCGTGGCTTACACGTGCTGTTTGACGAGTCCTACCTAATTCATTATATACGTGTTTGCTGGCGCCGGTATGTGGACAGCCCTAACGCTGCAAGCCAAGGAAACGCAAAATGTCCTCTTTGCGATGCCTTAAAATCGTGTCGTATACTCCTTTAAAGGGACCCTGCAACACTTTTCGAGCATGGTCAGAAAACGACGCTGCTCGGTTGTCGAGGCTCCTGAGAACACGTGAGCCAAACATTATAGCTCAGCACAAGGCCTGGAAGTTACTAATTATTCTCATAGTCAGCAAGAAATCGCCCCCCTCTTCTTTGGACAAAAGTTTTCATAAACGAAAATGACGGCGCCCTAAACCCAATGTCCACCACCATTGGCTGATTTGAACAACATGAGTTGCATAGTTACCGCGGCTTCCGCGGAATGCCACTACGTGCCCACGCGCGCGCTCGCGATCACACTGAAAGTGAGCCACGCGTTCGATGAAAAAAGGAAAAGGAAGTGCTCAAGGTGATGAAGGGCGCTTGCCCTCTTTTCATCCCCCCCTCCGCGCAGCTTTCAGCGAGCTCGAGGGTACGAAAAGGGAGAGAAAGCGTTTAGCGGGAAATCCCTGTAACCCCGCTCGTACTTTACATAAACTAAATACTTTTGCGGCAGTCGATTTGTGAGGCAATTAAATTCTTTGATGAAGTCATTCGGCAATCACTTCAAAAAGTGTTGCAGGGCCACTTTAAGGTGAACTAGGAACACGTTGAAAAGGTGCTTGAATCTGTTCGCTTCTAATCATCTTGAAGTGTGGATATGAGCAGTGCGCCGCAAATCGGCGAGATCGCGAAAAGCGCGGGAAGATTTTAGCTAGCCGTACTTACTCGACTCCCGTGTCTCAGCAGTGACCAAGTTGCTTCTCTCGCTCCACACAGCCACGTCCTTGTTCTTCGCAACGACCTCGAGTGTTATGAAACGTGAGACAAAAAGAAAATTCGTTAGAAAATTACAGTTGGATTGTTTGATTGATTGATTTACTTGAAACGTATCACCCGCGAAAACATTGTAATGTAGTTGCCCTGAGCGAAAGGCACAGACAAGTGACGGAACAAGAGGACAGGTCCCCTGGTCCTGACCTGTCCTCTTCCGTCCTGTTCGGTCGCTTGTTTGTGTATTTCGTTCAGCGCAACTACATTACAATGCCGTACCAACAAGCCCAAATTGAAGCTTTGCTAAACGCGAAAACATGCTCACAAAGACGTGATATTCCATATTCGGTCGCAACCGCTCGACGACCGCGCAGTGTTGCCTAGTCCTGACATCGGCATCACCATCGCAGGTCGCCTGTTCGGGAGTCAGGACAAGGTTGCCCCGGAAAACCGACTCTAGCGTAAGCTTGTAGTGCACGTCGTAGTGCTCCAGAATTCCGTTCGGTGGATACGGTGGTCGCCAGCTGAGGGCCAAGTGCTCGCTGCTTGCGCTGAACACGGCCAGGTTACTGGGAGGCGGAGGGACTGCGTGAAAATATACAAAAAAAAAAATTCAAAAAGCCTGTTCGATCTCAAGTGAAATCTGTAAGAACTTCGGATCATTGATTCCCCTAGATATTCCTTCTCTTTATCTGCCCTTTTGTGTTCTTTTTTTTTGTGATTATGTAATTTGATTTGCGATTATCGACTTCCTCTTATTTCTACTGTTTGCTGCTCCGAGCAAAGTGGGTCTAGCTCCCGGCGCTGGCGTTTCACCTCCGCTTCTCTCTTCTGTAGATCTGTGTGTAACTCGCGATGGTGGCGTTGTGTGTCGCTTCACTCGCTCGGACAGAAGAATTAGCCCTTCAGCGACGCTGGCGTTGGCGTTCGCGGGTAAGTGCGCGCTGGTGTTCGAAAAGTGCAGCCTGCTCGCCTTATGTGTATCAAACGTGGAACCTGCGTGATGTCAAAGCGAGACGTGAGACGACAACAGGGCATTCCCTTAAACTGCTCCGCACTTAATCCCCTTCAGGCGCGCATTATGATGCACTGTCCGGAAATGTCTAAACTTCGCACAACATAATTAAAAGGCACTCGTTATTACATTCCCAGAAAGAAAATGAAGAAACGTTGTTTTTCGCGAGATTTGCTAATTAATCTTTATTAGCGTATAATTAAATATTTAATTATTCTGCAGCCACTCATGTACGATTTTTACACGAAAAGAAGGTACTCTTAGGCTCAAAATGCACACGCAGTTTGTTTTTGGCTCGGTTCAATTTTGAGCAAAGAAAAATAATACTTAAGAAGTTGGTTCTGGAACGCGGCACGTCCAGTGACCCGTCAAACATCGTAGGGCCTTCATCAAAGTGATCGGCTGCAGTCGTATGCAGCACGTTGGGGTCAAGTCACGACGCGTTGACTATGCGGAAGGTTCAATTACTCCTATGCGCAAGGTATCTTGCCTTTTCTTTCCCATTAGTCCGAGGAACCGGCAAAAATAAGTCGCGTCCACATATGTGGACGCTGCGCCTGAAGGGGTTAAAAGAGATAACCTCGCAGTAGCGCCATCATCAGGTTTAGCGCGGCTGTATGTTGTATAGCTCAACTGATCGACGGGACACAAGAAAGATACGCGCAAAACAGAGCGCTTTGCTGTGTTTGTATGTTTCTTGTGTCCCGTCGATCAGTTGCGCTATACAACGTACAGCCGTGCTTTACCAACACGCCCAGTCTTCAACCTTAGCATGCTTCCGGTTTAGATTAGCTAGTGACTAGCAAGGCTGTTAAGTCTACATCAAGTCGACGATATCAGCCGACTTACCGACCTTGGGGCTGATTAATTAGTTCAGAACAGTAAGCGGACTTCGCTGTCAAAAGGTCTTAAAGGCGCTGCTTTTGTAGCAGTAGTTTAGAGTGGTGAAACACTTTAGTTATATTATGTGTTTGGCTTGTATAAAGAACAGATTTTTTTTATTTACAGTAAAAAACAACATTTGGGACGGACACTATCGACAAAAACTAACTTTCAATTGTTGTCACTGCATTCGCCTTCAATGCGTTACGACTGCATGCGTGAGCACGCGTGAGGAGGGCAAAATTAAATGGTAGGAAAGTCTAGCGTATAATAGGAATAGTTGTCCCAGCTCTTCAGAAATCATTTTCTTCGTGAGCTTTCAATTCTAGTCTAAAACCACCCCAAACCTCCTTATGTGGTGTTAGCGTTGTCATATTGGAGCCAGCTGGTTTGTGACATTTAAAACCCTTTGGTCTGCGCCATTTCGGCTTCTGTGGAAGCATCGTAGACAGGCTTCAGTGGCAGCCATGGAGGAAGTAAAAGAAAGCCTAGCAGAGTGTGTCAGGTAACCATCTCAAAGCTTAAGCATAAAGAGAGAGAGAGAATGAATATAGGAAAGGTAGGGAGGTTAACTAGACTACGTCCAGTTTGCTACCCTACACGTGGGGAGAGGGGAATAAGGGAGTAAAAGAGAAAGAGAGAGAGAAAGAGAGAAGTAGATGCATAGGCCCTCATGTGATATGCAAACACTTTCTTTCGTGATGATGACGGTGTTGATAGGAACTTTTGCTGACATAGAAAGGAAGAATGGTGACTCAGACAGCCGGAAACCCTAGGGACCAGGTGGTCTCTGCGACCGAGTCATGGCCACCACTTGGTTTGCGGGGTCACAGCTAGAAGTGAGAAATATGTCTAGTTGACATGTGATCTTTGTTATTCGTTGAATGATTGATTGAAAGTGTATGGTGAAGTTTCGTAGCTCTCTTTGCTACAGCAATTAGGTGCCGGAAAAGCGCACAACAATTACACCAGGAAGGAATGAAGGAAGGAAGGAAGGAAGGAAGGAAGGAAGGAAGGAAGGAAGGAAGGAAGGAAGGAAGGAAGGAAGGAAGGAAGGAAGGAAGGAAGGAAGGAAGGAAGGAAGGAAGGGAGGGAGGGAGGGAGGGAGGGAGGAAGGAAGGAAGGAAGGAAGGAAGGAAGGAAGGAAGGAAGGAAGTAGGGAGGGAGGGAGGAAGGAAGTAGGGAGGGAGGAAGGAAGGAAGGAAGGAAGGAAGGAAAACAAGGGAAAGGAAAGGCAGGAATGTTAACCAGTTTGGCATAACCGGTATGCTACCCTGCACAGGGGGGAAGGGATGGGGGAGATTGAAAGAAGAGTAAAGGAAATCGTAATGTGTCTATGGGGAAGAAAACTGTCGAGCAATATTGAATTAGCGAGAATGTAAGAATATAGCTACAAGCGGATAGTGTGTAAGCACTTGCATGGAGGGCTAGTGTGGAAGCGTTGAACACTTCGGTCAGTGTCGCGTAAATGTGCAGCCAAACAACAAAAATTACACCATCTCCCGCTAAAGGGAACCATGTGTAGATGTGAAGCAGCGGGCGCTAACGCTTACACTGGCGGCGGCGTTGACGCTGGCGCTCATCGCAGCGTTGCGCAGGAGAGAAAACTGGGGAGGCGCAAAGCAGGCAGTGATGGAGCAGTTTTTCCTACTAGAACATGCCAATCGCTGCTAATGGGCAATGAGAGACAGAAGACTCCGACTGGACACAGAGACCCGCAGTCGGCTTTTAGTTAACGCGCACGCTGCGAATTTTTATTGTTCAACAACGCACAGGAGAAATCTCCCACCGGCACCACCTTGGAGGTCAAGATCCATTGCTATATATACGGGATGGCCAGTGAACGGTTGTGCAGCGCGAGCAGTCGGTTTTTTCAACCAAGAAACTCGCTAGCAGACGCTGCCTGCGTCGGCGTCGCAAGGCAAGAGAGGGAGGAGCGTAGGAGAGGAGAGAGAGGGGGGTGACACGCATGCGCAGTGGGAGTGTGAACGCCGTGGGCAGGGATGCGTAGAGGAGAGAGGGGGGAGCGTAGGAGAGGAGAGAGAGGGGGGACGCGCATGCGCAGGGGGAGTTAGACGCCGCGGGCATGGATGGAGAGAGGGGGGGAGTGTAAGAGGGGAGAGAGGAAGGGAGGCGCATGCGCAGTGTGGGTGTGGTTGCCGCGGGGAGGGATGCCTAGAGGAGAGAGAGGGGGAGAGGAGGTTTCTTATTTTTATTTTTTTAACTGTTTGCGCATGCGCAGTAAGGGTGGGCACGCGGCACACCACCACCACCACCACCACCACCACCGGATTAAGCTTCGCCATAAGATGCTTCACATCTAAAAGAACTGTATGGTCTCCTACCTTACGCATACAGATTTGTATAAAGCCAATTGATTGTTTGGTTGATTGTTATTGATAGGGTGTGGGCAGACGTTGGCGCACAAACAAGGCACCGGCAACGCCTTAGATATTGAAGGGATCGAGCATACAGCACACAAATTTCTCACGGTAACACATAAAGCAACACAACACGGTGATTAAAAATATGTCAAATAGAGTTGCCGCAGTACAACAAGGACATGGAAAAAAGCAAAATATTGATTGATTGATTGATTGATTGATTGATTGATTGATTGATTGATTGATTGATTGATTGATTGATTGATTGATTGATTGATTGATTGATTGATTGATTAGAAATCTTGGCAATTTTTTCTCCATCTTGTTGACAAGGTTTGATTGTGTCTCATAAATACGCAGAAATGACGTCAGGAAATGTACACACATACATGCTTAAACTGCTTTATAGCGCCAGCGGGTAGGAGTAATTAGAAGTGCAGTACTTGTATAAGCAACATCTCGGCTTTTGTAACACCGCCAGCTGTCGATTCCGAAGCAGTTTTTATTAACGTACCACTGGGTGCCGTCGTGAACGACCATTCAGCGGTGGGACCCACGCCCGCACTGTTCTCCGCCGCCACGGTGATCTTGTATTCCGTAAATGGAACAAGGTCGGACATCTCTAGCACGTTCTCAAGTTGTCTGGTTGAGAGTTCGTTCGATGCCCACTCTGCCGTGGAAGTCAGAACAATTTGGTAGTTGGTAACCTGACCGTTCACCTTCGTGCAGTCCGGAGGTTGCCAAGACGCTTCGGCTGACCGATCTGGCAGACCACTCACAGTAAGACGTTGCGGAGCGGCGTCCGGAACTGTGGGAAGAGAGTTCGTAAATACCTGCATATGTAACACGATACTAGTGAGACTGAAAACTCTAATTGTAACAATTCTTTTTGCACTTTAAGATACATATTCACTTAGTTTTCTCAGCGTGAGTGAACGCTAGACAAAACAACATGTACCAAGACGCGCAAGATTCTTGTCTTCTGGGAATTTTTTTTTTCCGCGATAGGCGTAGTCAGGATGCGATACCAACTAGCCCCCTATGCTACGCTCATTTGAAATACCGAGTAGACCACGTTCGTCTGTTCGTTATATCGCTTCACCTTTTTCGCTAACGAAATTGACATCTATACCAAATGTACTTCACAGTTATTCACTTTATCAAGAAATTCAGCCTTTGCTTTCAAAAGCTTCACCCATGTGTCACTGACGCACCTGCCCCCTGTTAAGAGTGGAGGTACTAACTTGGCAGAGCATTGCGCAAGTTGAAGGGAATGTCAGCGGAAACTCAGTGAAATAAAGATTCTGGGTAGGGGTAGGGATAAGATGGCAAGGGAGTTGCTTGAAGCGTAACGTATCAGGAGGCGAGGGGGAATGTGCGTCATTGACACATCGGTGAAGCTTTTGAAGGCAGCGGCTGAATATCTTGACAATTTTCTGTGAAGTGAAAACGTGTTTTGACGATGCATTCGACTGTGTGCGCATGTGTTTTTTTTTTTCTCGTTATATTTGCGGGCGAAGCCTCAAATAAAGTTTGATGAAAGTAACACCCATCCTGTCGTGTCGTTCTTGTGAATGTTGTTCTTTGCGCTCAAAATTCACGTGATAAGTAAGCTTGACCCTATTTAATAACTGAAAGTGAACGTAAGATCAAATGCACCAACCCGGAAGTCTTATTGCCGATAGGACGGGATGCAACTGAAGTTAGACAGCATCGCGCGTGATATACCGCATTTTTTTTTTAATTTTAGATGTGACGTATATGGTCAGACAACGGCAGCCAGAAGCTACGGCGAGCAAAACCAGGAGAGGCGTTAGCAAATTTAAAGTTTCGCTTTGAAAGCTATTGGAAGTTACCAACCTTCCTCATTGGTGACCAGCCGATAATCCTTCCAGGGACCGTCTTTCACCGTCGTCGCCAGTATGGAGGCTACGTACTCAGCCGAAGCGGTGAGGTTGGGGAACACGGCCGACGTCACGTTGGCCGGGAAGGAAACGGTGATCCTTTCGGGTGCTTGAAAATCGGGACATTGCACACCACTGAGACCATTTGTGGATAGCACGAGGTGGTATTGCCGCAGTATGCCATTGGTTACAGCTGGCGGCTGCCAACGAAGCTGGTACGTTCTCGGTGATAGCCGTTCGGTGTACAGGCTGCTCACTTCACCCGGAGCTGCCCATCCAAGATTTATGATGGCGGCATGAAAAGAAACGAAGTTGGTTGTCACGAGGAGTAGCTTACACAAAAAATAAAACTAAGTGCACCAAGGAAGCATCACGTTTGCATTAAGGCGTCAATTTTTTTTTCTTTTTTGTTTCCATCAACAAAACATTAGAACAGCTTCGCACTGGTGGTGCCAAGCCTGAAGGAACAGCTTGCCGGCCTTCCTTAGCATACTAGCCAAGCCTACTCTAGAGATAGCCAGTTGAACGTACATAGAGACGCATGAGTTTAGAGAGGAGCAGTTAAGCCTGGGAAAGCCAAGTTGATCCTAGGAAAGCCAAGCTGAGGCTCTCTCTGTGTTTATTTCTCTTTCTTTCTTTCTTTCTTTCTTTCTTTCTTTCTTTCTTTCTTTCTTTCTTTCTTTCTTTCTTTCTTTCTTTCTTTCTTTCTTCCTTTCTTTCTTTCTTTCTTTCTTTCTTTATTTATTTATTTATTTATTTATTTATTTATTTATTTATTTATTTCGTTCTCTGTGTTTCTCTTTTTATGTTTTTCTTTGTCTCTCCTTTTTTCTTTTTCTCGTTCTCTCACCAATAGCAACGCAATCATACGGTTCCTATGAATGCTTGTTCTGCCAGCGCGCCTGGATAGCCGAGTGTTTACGACACTCGCCTTCGCACCGCGGGTACACAGATCCGAATCCCACCTCACCAAGAAATTTTATTCGTTTTATTAATTTCTCCTTCTCCTCCTACTCCTCTCCTCCTCCATCCCTTCCTCCAACGCGTTGCTTGGCGAGGCATGGTGGCGTCATCGCTAGGCGAGGTTTTTCTGCGCACACCGAACAACCTAACCACCGGCTGAAACTGCTTCGCTGTTAGAACAACTCCACTTCTTGGGAGTGACTATGCATCTCGCTCTGTGCCTCCTTCAGTGGTGACGCCAGTAACTAGGCGGACGAGGCTGTCTGTTTTCCGTAGCTATGACATTGACTAACGCATCATCGCTTCTCTTCTGTGATCCTACTTTTACGCGTACTGCAATACGAAGGGCTGAGCTGGCAATCAACGATTGTCGTGGTGCCCTTGTTAATAAATTTTCTGCCTGCGAGTTCTTGATTGCTTTGTGCTGTCTATTCTCTTCCGTGCTCAAGTGCACTTCCCTTTACTGGACACCCACATTGTTACTCTAACGAACCATCTGCTGACTGATAGCAAACTTTTCTGGGCCTCACTATATACTCAAGTAACGTACGGTACTCGCGGATTGAAACGCGGAAATGTAGGGCTAGGTGATGCACATTCTTTCACTTCCAGTGTCTACAATTCGTGTCGTATTGGCGTTATTTTTACTCCAACACTTACACCAGAGCCACCTTTAGCGGCCATGTTTGCAGCGACATGACGCGGTTATCACGAGCAATCGCTCATAGCGATCGTTATACTAAAAAAATTCATGTCGCGTTACAATCCGTGAGTGCTATTGTATACATACATAAATACATACATACATACATACATACATACATACATACATACATACATACATACATACATACATACATACATACATACATACATACATACATACATACATACATACATACATACATACATACATACATACATACATACATACATACATACATACATACATACATACATTTAATATATGTTGAGACAAATGCCTTAGCACAAACCTGCACTTCGTCTGACCAAATCGACACAGCGACGCCTAGGATCTCTGTCAGTCAATCAGTAACAAGACCCTCTTACGCATTCAATAAAAGAAAGGGATCTAAGCCACCGTGCGCTGCTAATCCTTCCGTGTAGCATTCATTTAGTCGACGTAGCGCGGAAGTAGATTACAGGCCGACTTTCGATAAACCTCACTTTGGGTTTAACCTGTTGGCTGACACGTCCTATAGCCTTTCCAGTAAAGCACGGGCTCCATTTACACTTCAACGCCAAAATTTCACGTGCATACCTTCTTCAGGGGTGGTAAACTTAAAAGGGTCCGACCAGGGACCAGCTCTCTCTTGTGTCGTCTTGAGGCGTGCTTGAACACGGTACCCAGTGAAGGGCCTCCTTGGGAATATAACGGACTCTAAAGAGTTTGATAGTTGAGGAGTGTCATCGTTGATCTGTACCTCGACGCTCACAGTATCGCACTGCCACTCGGAGTGCTCTGGAAGCTGAAAGAAAGCGTAGTGATCAGCAATGAAGAACCAAACAGGCGGAACATGTGCACCTCTCGTAAATGGCTTACAATATCAAAAAAAGAAAAACAGCCATTTCACTCTTCATTTGCCGTGTATATAACTGATACTACATAGATCTCTTCAAAGTGACCATGGCACGGTCCACCAACAATTTGCGGTTTTGAGCGAGAAATAGAAGTACAGTCTATTGCGCCTATACATATGTGAAAAATGCCCTCTAGAAGAATATCTGAGTTCAAAATAGGCCCTAAATGTCGACGGCTATAAACCCCGCCCTCCGCGAGTGAACGCCATTTTGCCATGGCTTGTGTGACGTCATGTGCTGCATGAAACGGAGCCGTCGTCTTTTAGTAAATTTTCAACCGCTGCAAATCGTGCAATTTCAATGCCAAGCTGAAGGAAACTGAAAAACACTCGACTGCATGCGCAGCTATCTTGGGATCAATATCGTTTGCCGGAATGCAGACGCTCGCATAGCAAGCAACTTGTTACGTCACAGATTGCGAGTGCGTCAGTGTTTCCCGACTCTCAGAGCGCTCGCATGTTTACAAAAAAAAAAAAAGTCGGCAGAGCCTGCTCCTTGTGCGAATCGGTTTTTTGAGGAGCACTCGGTGAGTAATTGCCTATGCTACATTTTAAATGCGAAGCACTTCCTTGCGTACAGTAAGCACTTTTGCATTTCTATCTACGTATCTATCTATCTATCTATCTATCTATCTATCTCTCTCTCTAGCCGCCTACGTTTGGGTGCTCTTGTGATCGCCTCCTTAACTTGGGGTAGACCAAAATTTGATGGGAGGGTAAGAGGTATTGACAAATATGTCTGGCTGGTCAAGACATGAATAGCGTGAAAATCATGTCGCATGCGTCGTCAAACCCTTTCCTGCAGACACGTCTTGCACATACCCATATACCACGGGCCGCAGTATTCCTGTATGCGCCACAGGTGTTTGACAATTTATGTCGACCCAGGAACTGCGTGCACAAACATTAGTAATTTAAATGCGACAGCGTTAAGAAAAACTCACGTCGGCAGCGTTGACCCGACGAATGGAAATTATAAATATCAGGGTCGCAGCAGGATTCGAACCTCCCAAGCAATCTGCGTGGCAATCGAGTATTCTACCTCAGAGCCACGCGAGGTCTCGGAACTGCTTTGTAAAAAGACCCTATGCAAGCATAATGTTGGTGAAACGTCAATTGTGGTTCCAGCGCTGGCTATCTAATTTTATAAACATTGCATATGAACCTATGAGGGAGGCGTCACGTCGGGTTAACGTCAATATTATACTTAAGCGATATCCACTGTAGTTGGATAACGTAGCACTATCCAGGGCTACCATTTTCGCAATCACAAGTGCTACATTTCAGATTACCGCTTCTGGTGTTGGTAATAACCATGTTTCTGTTGGCATCATTACGCAACTGTAAAGAACTGGTTATATGAAACATATGCGACTGTTCAACATATGTCTGTGCGTACAACATTTGTACATATATTTAACGTCATTTCGTAACGTTTAGCTCAATTAGAAAATTACAACCCAGTCACCTTCCTTCCGCATGCTTCGCATAACATCGATTCCCATGGTACTTGGGATCTGCCAAATTCTTTCTTTGGCTTTGAGTTCTGCTTTACGAGCTGGATCGACATGTTTTTGTAAGTGTAGTAGTGCTGTGCACATCGTGGGCTTACCAGGAACATCGAATTCACTGGTGCTTAAAGGGCAACTTATGGTCTGACGTAACGTCCACAGTCATGTTAAAACAGATACGTCGGTATTATCGAAACGAAGTGAACCTGACGGTGCGATGATGTCAATACCATACGTAACTTTTGTTAGCGCGTTTCTGCGGGCTCCAGCAATGCATGAATATAGCTTACTGATTCATAGGAGTACAAATATAATGTTTATTAGACTCCTATAAAAGTGGAGCCAACACTGGAATCACAATTGACGTTAATCCTACATGACCCCTGTATCATAGGAGTACATAGATAGATAGATAGATAGATAGATAGATAGATAGATAGATAGATAGATAGATAGATAGATAGATAGATAGATAGATAGATAGATAGATAGATAGATAGATAGATAGATAGATAGATAGATAGATAGATAGATAGATAGATAGATAGATAGATAGATAGATAGATAGATAGATAGATAGATAGATAGATAGATAGATAGATAGATAGATAGATAGATAGATAGATAGATAGATAGATAGATAGATAGATAGATAGATACGCCTTTGGTTCGCTAAAGAATGCTTCGATTTAATATTCAATTGTAAATTAGGTGCTCCACCAAACGCACTGAAGTTTTGTGAGCTGGCTTGTAAACGAACCTGGATTAACCCATATAACACGGATTAGGATCGAGAATTGGGTGCCATGGCCCCTTTGAAGAGTCCCGTTCACTCTCTTTTGGAGAGCGGTTCGTCCCACGACTAGATAAAGGTTCAACTGTTCTTGTCGTGTTACAAATATAACACGTTCTTCTCGCTCACAAATTAGTAATTATATTACGCTCGTTCAAATCATTATCCTTTCTTGGCTATCCGTTGTGAGTCACACAAGTATGAATGATAATATTTTAAACAAATCTCACTTGCCACATGACCTTGACCATCCCGTCCGTCGTTTCCTGATGGCTAAAGTTTTTAGGTGGTGACAGCGGCGCTGTAAGAGAAAGCAAGCATATGAAATGCGATGCACAGCCAATCGTTCAGCGTCATTGTCTCAAGCTCTAAAATCCCCATATTATTCTTTTGCAACCTCCATTGAAAGGCAGGATCGCGACGAGCAGATGCATAGGTTTCCCTTTGTTGAGATCAAAACTGCGATGTTTCTGTACGCAGCGTTCACTCTAGCAGTATACCGGATGTCTAAAGCAATTCATTCTAACAGATTGCGCGAGTGAACACGGACACAAAAGAGAAGTCAAGACATCACAAGCGCCAGCATTTGTGGCGTCTTGACTTATTTCTTGCGTCCGTGTTTGCACGCCCAATCTTTCAGAATGGACACTTGCCCACTAGTTCAGCTTTCTGTTAGTCTTAAGTAAACTGTAGCCTGTGATTGGGTTGGTGATGTTCTAGACGCAGGTGGGATGGGCGGAAAAGGTTAGAGGAATAAGTATCCTTCTCTCCTTGGGTCCTGAACTGTACGCTCCTCCCCCGGCTTAGTACCGGGTGAGAAAACGAAGCAAAGAAAGCTAAAGCTCTCGGCGAGAAAGAGGGTCAAAGGACGAAGTCTCCCCCACATGTTCGAGAACTTTATCCACCCACCTCCCCCTTGTTTCTAGTTTACGGACAAGTGTCGCAACCCTTTACGGGGCAGTGAAGACGGGCGAGCACACCTTTGCATCTCTCCCCCGCCTATCACTGACGCGTCTTTCGGTGAAGGATCTTTACATTGTAGCTGGGTACGGTTAGGCGAAACCAAAGTTCGTCCATCTTATTAAATTGGGCAAGCCAGACTACTCGCCTCTAGTGAGCTAAAAATGAAGAAGAGAACCCACGGGTGGCAGGCACCAATTAAGATTTCTGGACGGACGTAACCGATAGTTGAGAAAAATTTTAGTTAATCGGCGGGACTAACCTGGTGCCGCACGTTTCAGCCTCATTGGTTAACCATTTATATTCGTGGGTAAACACTTCTGGGAATTGAGCCTCATCTGCGGCGCATATAAATGAAGATAACTCTGTTCGCACACTATTGTGGAATGCGTACTAATTGTAGAGTATGCATTCACAGACAGTATCGCTATGCAGTATAATATTCTTAGATTATATGCGTAGATAATACGCTGTTCGCATTATTACCAACCATTATTTTTGTTCCAGTATCTCTCTTCAATGTAAGAATAACGCAAGTCGTTCTGTACATGATTTACTTAGCTATTGTCTAATTGTTCTCTTTTGTCATGTTGCTTAGCAAGAAGATTGCTAATAAATTTATGGACGTTTGACTAAAACTAATGGGATGTGCTCCGCGTTTGCTTTTGATTTCAACTTTGTAGAACATAACTGTATACCATCAAGTACACGGAAAAATCATGCACCTGTTTTCAGCATAAAATATTTGGACCGACTTATCCCATTAACTTAAATTATAATCCTGTTTGAGTGAATGGAAATCTAATTGAAATATTTCGTCTCGTGTAAGCAGTTTTGCTTCCCGACAAAGTTTTGTGTGTTACAGTTGTGTTTCTTTTAAATTATGGGTGATTTGTCTGCATTGCATTGAGAGCGTTCAATTGTCGGATGCATAAGTTTATAGATACATGTTATAACCCACCTTTTGTAAACAAATCTCATTTGCTAGCCGAGGGTCCCGCTGCAGTCGTTCGTGTTTGGGACCATCGTCTGTATGCTGTCCAAGTAATTATTTTGTTATAACCCCTATGCTAATAGTATTGTTTAATATTAATGAACTAAGATTGGTACTACCAGATCTTGTGCAACAGTTATTATGCGTGATAAAGTAAGAAGGAGCTAGCTTGTGCTTACCTCCGCATCGCGTCTTGACGCTAACCATTTTAGCTGTCTGCGAGTGCACGTGACCACTGACGTCATGCACCAACACTTTAACTTGGTACAACGTGTTTGGCTTAAGGTCGTCTAGAAAACTTGAGAGAGTGCCGTTGCCGGTGTCCGGGATAACATCCGTCCTGTTCCACGTGTTAGCCGCGCGCTCCTGTAAAGCGGGCAGACAATTGTGTTAGGTAGATGAAGCATAGTCCTATGCAGATCAGAGGAAGTATTGGCGAGTACTGGCGCAATAGCAAAATGCGTGCGTGCAATAGAGCGCTCTTCATAACTACAGGTTATAAATATAATAGTTTAACAGAACTCGAAATTCTGCGAGATAGTGCGCACCATTGGAGAACATTAGTGGGCAAAAGCAGGCATTCACCTGAACGAGACACAAGACGGCCACTAACTTTTGTTTACAAGTAAAAAAAAATCGAAGGGCTCCTTATGCTAATCTTTTTAGGTGGCTTCGCTCTGGTGAGCTTGGTCAGTGTCATCTGTATCTGCGTTAGTTAGTTAACCGGTTCATGTTCTTCCGGAATAATCGCGATCCTTTCATACGGGCTGTTATACAGCTTAGGCTTGGGAGGGTCTTGCCGGAATTTGTGGTGGCAGCTGGCAACATGAAAGCAACCGTTAGAGGTTACCTGAAAGAAGTAGTTAATTCGTGTCTCTTTTTAAAAAACACGCTTTTCTTTGGGATATATCTGTAGTGTTTCCCGGAAAAAGTTATACAAATACCTAATAGATACCGTTCTTCCTGTTCCTCTTTATAGAGCAATGTACAGTGTAGACCTAGGCCAGAATGTTTTAAGCCGTGTTAAAAAAAATGGAGGTTACACCTGGAGCGAAATCCTTTTTCTTCAAATTACACACTTGAACATTGCCTGTCAAAACATGGATGCAGGAAAAGGGCTTATTTGTTCCTAGGGGAGGCGGCCTTTTTTTTTAGCGTGAGCTACACTGGCCGAGGTTCAGCCGTTTCGCGTGGGTCCTGGTGAGTCGTGCTGCGCATGCGCGAGGAGCAGTGACGTCACACGGCGCACAGCTGGCGCACCGGAGCGCCGCCGCGCGCGCCTTACCAGTCTGCGCATTCCAGAGGAGTGACGTCATAGTCGCGGCAGACGTACTGGCGCCTGCGCGTGCCCAGCTGTGCGCCTCCGTTGCGCAGCAGCCAAGTCTGACGCTGCGCCGGAGCCGCTTGATAGCGCCTTTCATTTAGTGCGCATGCGCAGAGGTATCAGTGAGGGTATACATATAGCGGGGCGTTTGCCAGCGTGGTATAGCCATGGAGAAGGAGAGCGAAATTGCTGCTCAGCGGCGCAGAAGAGCGGAGTAGCTTAACTCATCGGATCCCGAAGTAGTTGCGTGGCAACTAGCGGTTGAGCGTAGGAAGAACAAACAGACGAAGGCTAAACGTGCTGCGGAGACACCGGAACAAAAGGAAGAACATCTAGCAAAAGCGGTGTCACCAGGAAGCTGAGCGACGAGCCCGACCATCTCAGCAGCAGCAACAACAAGACGCCCTCGACGACGTGAAAGCTCGCCTATAGAATGACTATACGGTGAAACTTAGCGAAAGCGCCACCTTAGCTTAGGCTACGTATATCAAGGTATTGGGACCATGGGGATGCCCATCACAGTTCCGAAAGGCAACGAAAGCGCTGTTGCGGTTTCTCAAGGACACCGGACTGATTCGTCGTTTGTGAAGTCAAACGTGGAACTGTTGCGTCGGCTCAATGACTTTTCTCTCCTCCTCTGTAACTTTTCTTCCCTCTCCCCCCCCCTTCCCCCGTGCAGGGTAGCCTACCGGGCTCAGCCCAGGTTAACTCCTCCCTGCCTTTCTTCTACCCTTGTTCTCTCTCTCTTGGCATAGCCCAGCTAAGCCAGTGCCAAACTTTTTTGCGACGTTCATCAACGGACTTGAAAAAAAAAGATTTGTCCCGACTATGACATCAGATTTCTCCCACTTGCAAACGAGGAAGGGGTACCGTTCGATCAGGTTATGCTCCTGGGCATGCACAGTATGTGACAGTCTAGAATGGCGGTGCACCATGCTGATATGCATGCACGTCTGGTTCGACAGTACTTCTTTGAATTTGTATGTTCATTTGCGGAAACACAAGAGGTTCAACAAGATGTACCTGAGCGGCTTCATCAAGTAGAAAGCCTTCTATAGATGAAGTAATTTTAAAAACTTTGAAAACTCTGATGCCTGGGTAGCTTTTCTTTTTCTTTTTTTTATTTTTACTTTGGTGTATATATGCTTGTCAATGCTGTAAGTATGTACATAGGTAATAAAGAAAGAAAAAAAGTCCGTGGCGCAGCCGCTAAAGCGCCGACTCCCATCATTGCGGACTGAGGTTCGATTCCTAGTGCAATCAAACTAACAAAATGTTTTTTTTGTCATCTGTTCGTGTGCAATCTACTGACGTCACATCCTTGACGGAAATGACGTCAGTGAAGTCTTGGTCGACACCGGCATAAAAGACTTTCGTGCTAAAAAACGGAGTTTGTCTATTTCTGAGGCACAAAGCATCTTCATCTGTTGCTCAGTCTAAAAACAAAAACATAATCACTCTGTCATTAATCATAGCATTTGCGATCAAAATGGTTTGCATGCCTCAGCTGGCATGCAAACCATTTGCAAACCAGGCATGCAAATGAGCTGAGGCATGTAACTTAAAATAATAATACGAACGGCCTAATTTTTAATGGACTGTGGCGGAGCTAGGCGACTTGGACAGGTGTTGAAGCGACCTTGAAGAAGTTGAAATGGCTGTTTTGATGGCTGTGTAAGAAAGCGTTAATTTTATTCTGAAATGAGGACAAACCTTTAGTAGTCGGTGAGTGACTTTTCATACTCATCAAGATGGTTGCTGTTAAATTCGCAACCACGATGCTTTCGTGACGAATACATCACGCCCCCTTTAAAAGGACACGAAAGAGAAAAACAATTTTTTTCGCGTATTAGTCAATTACTCTTTCACGTTACCAAAAACACCATGCTTGGGGGCGAGAAGACGCTTGGTAACCAAGAATACGAACAGAAAGAAAAAAGCGGTGCACCAAACGCCGGGACTTCATAGATTTTGACGGCACCTGCTAGCTCCTACGTAGTTTCTACTCGGTAAAAATGAAATCTTCTGAAGGAGCGAGAGACTTAACATACCAAGTTTCGGAAAATTTCTTTGAGGGATTGTGCCCGAAATACGTAAAAACGCTTTAAAATGCGTAAAGTCCCGATCGGAGATTTCCGCAGCAATTTTAGAAGTGAGACTTTTGACATGAATTTTCTAATCTATTAATAAATTCATGGTGGTGAAATTAATGGCACTAGAGGTTTCAGAGCATACTTGAAAGAGACACACGAGTGCCACTTTAAAACACCCTGTGACATAGGCCCCCCTTCTTGTCTTACCTTGAACTGTATCACGTATCCATTGGCCTCGCCGACACCCTTGTCACCTCTAAGTGTAGACCATGGTTTCCAACTCACACTTATGCTTTGTTCGTCGATGACGTCGGCTTTGAATGAACTCAGAACGGGATACGCTGTAAGGATAGTATGTAAACAAAAAAGTGACAGGTTGGACGGCAGCGGTTTCCCAATGGCGCTTTTAAGCCTTGTTGAGGAAACATTCGTCGTGTTGAACGCCACAGGTATCCTATTAATGTTCGCGCATAGTCGAAAAGAAACACATCATATCGCGAAACGAAGCAGTATATTTTGCGTTTTCTTATCTGGCTACCTATTTTGCATGATCACCTTACATCCTAAGAAGATTGATCGATATTTGCGGCGTATTTTGCATGGAATCTTAAAAGAATAATAGGTAAACGTTCCTCTTGTAGCGAGAATTACTTATCGCTTTATGCTTTTTCTGTGCAAAGTGGCTGTAACTATCGTGGATCGACACATTTGTACCTTTACTAGCAATGTTTGCAGGTTCCTCAAGGATTGTTGCTCGAAGTTTGTTTTTTTTTCAACGGCAATTGGGGGCAAGCGGGGATTTTAGATGTGAAGCATCTTATGGCGAAGCTTAATCCGGTGGTGGTGTGCGGCGTGACCACCCTTACTGCGCATGCGCAAACCCTTTCAAAAAAAATAAAAATAAAAACCTCCTCTCCCCCCCTCTCTCTCTCCTCTAGGCATCCCTCCCCGCGGCAACCACACCCTCACGGCGCATGCGCCTTCCCTCCTCTCTCCTTCTACGCGCCCCCTTCTCTCCTCTAGGCATCCCAGCCCACGGCGTCCACACTCCCACTTCGCATACGCGTCCCCCCCTCTCTCTCTCCTCTCCTACGCTCCCCCCGCCCTCTCACGCCTCGCGAGGGGCCGACGCAGGCAGCGTCTGCTAGCGAGTTTCTTGGTTGACAAAACCGACTGCTCGCGCTGCACAACCGTTCACTGGCCACCCCGTATATATGGCAATGGATCTTGACCTCCATGCTGGTGCCGGTGGGAGATTTCTCCTCTGCGTTGTTGAACAATAAAAATTTTCGCAGCGTGCGCGTTAACTAAAAGCGGACTGCGGGTCTCTGTGTCCAGTCGGAGTCTTCTGTCTCTCATTGCCCATTAGCAGCGATTGGCATGTTCCAGTAGAAAACACCGCTCCAATACTGCGTGCTTTGCGCCTCCCCAGTTTTTCTCTCCTGCGCAACGCTCCGATGAGCGCCAGCGTCAACGCCGCCGCCAGTGTAAGCGTTAGCGCCCGCTGCTTCACATCTACACATGGTTCCCTTTAGCGGGAGATGGTGTAATTTTTTTTTATTGCATTTATGTGTTCTCAGTTTTTTACTATAACCCAATTTTAATTTTGCGGCCTTATATCGCAGACAGCAGACTCTGCCCATAATGTTTCTAGACGCTCTTGAAATGTCTTACCTTGTTCGCAGAACGGTGAATCTCTGTAGCCTTCTTCGCAAATGCCGTCGGGACACACTCCCCAATGCGGATGGCAACTTCGGCCATTGGGGCAGTTGCATAGCCGTCTCTGCTTGCAGTCAGCGCCGTAGGTTCCTGGTGGACACACTGGATGTGCGAGTATATTTTTTTTAACTGCTACAATCCCCAATGAGTGTAGTACGTACTAAGTGGCCAATAACTCCGACAGCGAATCGAACAAAGCCCAAGCTTCTAGCGCGCGTTATGTTTGCGGTTATTAACACTCCCGGCCCACGAACTGCTACGGGTTCATTTCAAGGAAACACAGATGTTGTATTGGCCGCGTGACTTTCTTGCCGTTTGCCAGCTATAGGTGACATGGACGCACAATTCCGTCGTGTCCCGTAATGTTCTCAAGAACACGTGTGAACTTCCAACACAACTTGGACACGGCATCATCACGCAGAATGACTACTTTGCCTTCAGCAATACTACTGATATCGACTACTGGCATATTATGGGCGCTTCTAATAAGTAATAAATATTCCGTGTACCAAAAATTCCATAAATCCTTTTTGCAGCTTTTTTTCGCTGTATCCAAGTTTTAAGCAGCTCAGTATGTGAGCTAGCGCCACGGCTGCAGTTTGTAAGTGAGGAAGTGCCGTCAGTCGCTTGCCATACAAGAAATGGGAAGGTGTTTTTTGGTTCCTCTGGGGCACGATATGATTACGTCAGAGGTCTACTCTTTATGGTCGCTTCCATTTCTCTTATAGCCCATGCTCACTTAACCATAGTCTAGAAGTGACCTTCCTAGATCTTTCCTTAAATTTTCTTTGAATGACCTCACCATACACCCCCAAGGTCCACCCCAGGAGGAGAATGTCCAGCAGAGAATCAGAGAGAGACAGAGAGCCAGATAATTTATTAGAAGGCAGAGAAGTCGGTCTGAGCTAGTGCGATCTAGCCTTCTAGGAGCAGACAGATAATCGCCAACCTCACTTCCCCGAATAGTATCATACACAGCACGAAGTTCGCGAGAAGCACGCGTAAAGCGCTAAACATTGTCAGAGTAGATCACCCAATGAAATCAATAACGTTCAATGAAACACCGAAAAGCCTCGCATACCCAGGAATTCGGGACATCGCTTTTAGTTCACCGTTTTTCACACCACGTGGCGTACGGGCCTTCAACTTTCAAAATTGGCGCGATGACGCATGCCGCGAGGCAGACAAAACGACAATACACATAAAAAAAGGCAGCACGATATCCACTATCGCCACCGAGAGCGAACCGTGATCGCGGACTGATAAGCGCAAGGCGTACGACGAGCGGTCGGCTGGCTGCTCGATCGTGAATCTGCAGTTATATTGCAACGAATGCGTGCACACAAGTCACTTGTCTTTGCTTGAAAAGGGCGTGCTGCCCATCCTGTCGTCATTTTCAACATATTTTGTCCGATTGTATTGTTGTCGATCCCCACGGGCATAGAGTTTCCTAAAATTAACTAGAGGGGACTCTGGCGCTGCGATCGTTCAGCCACCATGGGAATGATGGGTAGTACACGGATTTGCCTAGTCTTCGTGCTTCCCGGCTTCAAACGCAGTTGTGGCTTTGTTTATTGGTGCGTTTTCGTTCAGTTTCGGATAAAAGGATGGACCGTTGTGAACTTCGTGAGCATATTTGAATCGTGAGCCTAAAAAGGTGAAGGTGGTGAAGCGTAACTGCTAAACCTTTGTTGAACTTTGTATTGCGGCAAAGCGAATTCGGGCCATACGCAGCCAAAAGAACGAAGACTAGGCAAGACTAGGCAAATTTGTGTACTACCCATGATTCCCATGCTGGCTGAAGCGCCGTGTGTTGCAGCCCTCATCGACACTAGCGCCAGAGTTCCCTCTAGTGTATTTATAGGAAACTCTATGCCCACGGGTTTCTTTAGAAACTAAGGACGTCATTTTCTCGCTGCCGTTTTCGTGATTTTAGAAAGCTAATTTCAAGACAATAATACCAGCCTACGATATGGTAATGACGGTTTGAGGATATGCAGAGACTCGACGTCCCTAATGTTTGTTGGCGTCACTTTACTAATGATCTTTTTTTTTTTTTTTGCGCTATAGAGTGAAGGAAACAGGCCATGCGATATTCACTGCCAGTGACAATCTTTTTCAGGGCTCAAAAAGGAGCTAAAATAAAGGCCGAGATTGATTACAGGGACGAGATTGCTCAATGACTTTCTGAATTTAAGCATTCTAAATACGGCGCTTTAATTTAAACAATGCTCTTTACGTTTCTAGAGCACATAATAACAGACGTCCGAAATAACGTATTTCATTATGCACCTGACATGCTATACAGCTCGTCGGCTCCTCTTTGCTAACTGTTCGTGAAAGCATAATGAAACCAATTATATTCAGGTATCCGACCACCGCGGTGGTATAGCGATTACAGTGCTCGGGTTCTAACCCGAAAGCCGCGTGTTCGATCCCGGAAGCGGCGGTCGCATTTAGATGGAGGTGAAATGCTAGATATACTGCATATTCTGCGATGTCAGTGCACGTTAAAGAACATCAGCTGGTCGAAATTTCCGGAATCCTCCACAATGGCGTCCTTCATAATCCTAACGTGCTTTTGGGGCGTAAAACACTTGATAATATTTGGATGTACACGATCGTAAAACCACCTCCTTGTTTCGCTGGCTATGCGGTCCGCACAATGGCATCAGGTCTTGGTTTGTGACCCGGCTACTTTGGCCCATTTTATTTAGAACGATGAACGCGTACAAGCGAGTTTGTGAAGTTAGCGCTCGTCGGGTTTCCTTGCCGCTACTTGTGTCATTGTTTCTTTGTTCGTCTTGCTCAAGAACAGCGTGCTTACATTTTTATATGGTAATGTTTCTTAAAAGGTCACTCGCCAGTACCTATTTAATACTTGCATGACGCGCTTATTGATAAGTATTTAAAGCAACCACTCATTGTGCAATTCAGATGTGTGACTCTGGTGCTATTCTACGCTTCTGCTACGGAATATTACATGTGTTAAGGGGGCCCCTCACACGACATGACATTATTATAGGTTTTTCTTTTCGAAGCAGTTTCAAGCACAGTCGTGGCCATGCTGTAGAAAACCTGTTTTCCATGCAGAAGTCCTGGGTTCAACTTCCGTACGAGCCGAATGTTCATATTGTTTATTTATTTTTGCCCACAGGCAACGCTTATTTTTGGCTCACAACGAAAGACACCGACACCAGCTCGGACACCGGATTCTCTGCAAAACGAGCTGTTTAACGCGATCAAGTTAAAACAGATCGCTCTTTTGTGGAATACTTAGCCACCAATGATATCACAGGTGGCTCCAAAAACGCGTGGTTGGTGCAATATCTATAGTATACCATGCCGTGTTCACATTCGTGACGACTTCAATAAGACAAGTGCTCATTTTTTAAAAGAAAATTTGTGGTTGAGAAAATAATAATAATAATAATAATAATAATAATAATAATAATAATAATAATAATAATAACAATAACAATAAGGTATTATCCTTACAACTTATTATTATTACTGCTGCTGTTGTTGTTGTTGTTGTTGTAAAGGTGTTTATTGAACGCTGGCGTAGGGGGTTAGCCGGTAGCTTGATCAACGGCTCAAATCGATGGACCTTGAGAGCGAGCGAGCGGCGCCCTCGGGCAATGCGCGGTAGACACAGACCCGCGATGTCACTGGAGAGGGTCACCCACTTATTAATAATAATAATAATAATAATAATAATAATAATATTATTATTATTATTATTATTATTATTATTATTATTATTATTATTATTATTATTATTATTATTATTATTATTATTATTATTATTATTATTATTATTATTATTATTATTATTATTATGTGTTCTCCAACCTTTCCCCGAATACTTCAAAGACCAAATTCGTAAGTATATCGCGCAAAACATCTATCGTGTCTTTTCCATACTCTGTCTGACTACCGTTTCGTTATGTAAGGTTTATGAGATCAGTGATCTTGGTGTTGTTTTTTATAGCCCGTTAAATTTTTCTCCTCACACTAAACGTGCTGCCATGCACGGCCATCGATCTCTCGGCTGTGTTTGCAGAATCTCTCGAGAATTCAGTTCTCCTACAGCCTTCCACAAATTAAAAACTGCAATATGTCTTCCTCAACTTCAGTATGCATGTGTGATCTGGAATAGAATTGCTAAATCCAGCAGTAACGCCATTGAGCGAGTCCAGAAAAAATTCCTAAGCATTTACAACCATCGTTTTGCTAGAAATGACTCTGGATCTTGTTCTAACACTGCTGGATTATTATCATTGCCATCACTTTACTGCCAACGAAATCGCGCTGACCTGTTATTTCTTTACAAGGTAGTTCACGGTATGATATCCTGCCCTTTACTTCTCAGTTGCATTATTTTCGAATTCCGCGTAAGTTAACCAGAGAGAATCGACCATTTCATGTACCTGCCAGCTTCTTCCAAAACTCTACCGTTCACAGAATACAAAGTCTCTATAATGTCAACTTTCTTGATTTTGATGTTTTTCATTGTCCACAGTCATTGTTTTGATCCGAGCTTTGCACTGTCTTACATAGTTTTGCACATTATACAAATTTTCCCCTTTTCCGTCTTTCAGGAAGCCTTCTGCATAGTTTGTATATTCCACATTATTTTTCACTCCCATTCCATGATTCTCGTGTTGCCTTTTTATTCTTCCCCCCTTTGCGTTGATTTATTTTTGTCTCTGCGTTTTCGCTCTTTTTTATTTGATGTCTTTTTCTGAAGGCTGTCTGTATTGTTATTTTTTTTTGTTTTATTTCTGCGTGCGCCTGCACTAAGACCTTATGGTTGTTCCCGGGCACAATAAATAAATGATTTATTATTATTATTATTATTATTATTATTATTATTATTATTATTATTATTATTATTATTATTATTATTATTATTATTATTATTACTATTCACCAGTCAACCACAATCTTGCTTTGAAAAAGTGAGTACTTGTCTTATCAGAGGCGTCACTGATGTGAACGAGGCATGATACTGTAGTTATTACACCAACCACACGTTTTTGGAGGAGCGCATGATTTCATTGGTGGCTAGGTATTCCACAAAAGAGCGATCTGTTTTAACGCGACAGCGTTAAAGAGCCCGTTTTGCAGGAAATTCGGTGTCGGCGCTGGTGTTGGGGTCGTTCGTCATGAGCGAAAAATAAGCGTTGCCCGAGGGCGAAAATTCGAGATAGATGCAAATAAATAAACAATATGAATATTCGGCTCGAGCGGAAATCGAACCCAGGACTTCTGCATGGAAAACAGGGGTTCTACAATTCAGCCACGCCGGTGCTCGAAACTGTTTCGAAAAAGAAAACTATAATAATGTAGTGCCAGGAGCCCCCCTTAACACAAATAATATTGCGTGGCAGAAGCGTTGAATGGCACCAGCGTCAGACATTTTAATTGCACATTAAGTTTGTTGCTTTAAAAACCGACCAATTCCCAAGTGCACAGGCATGAGTAATCATCATTATCAGCAACAGTATCAACAAAGTGTTCAGCCGCGCATTCGCGCTTGTAGGCTTAAGGATCGCAAAAGAAAGAATTATGGCTTATATAGAGGGCATTTTGCATGCTGTACTTACAGTAGGCACTGTAGGATAGTTCGGAAGAGTAAATGTTACCAGTACAGATGTACTTTTCTTTCCGGCAGGGTCGTGGTGAGCGCCGAGAAGTTAAGCGAGGCTGACAATTGAGAAGGCGATGCGAACGGGGCTCGATTGCGCTTTCTCCTCTTCAAGGCGAAGCTCAAACACACTTAATGTTCTTTTAATTGGTTAATCGCGTGCTATAAAGAAGCTCGTTGATAGGTGTACGCCAGCCTTAAGAAATTTTACGTTAAAACAAAGATTTTATTTATATCGTATGGCTGACATGTTCTACTGACATGTGTTCTCCAACAGAAATTCCGCATTTCTTCATTGATGAACTAGCTGTAGTTCTACGTGATTTAGCTGAACAAGGCACCATCTCGGCTTTCTCCGTGATGGAAACAAGACTGCCGTAGTTTCAAATGAATGAGAACTAACAAAAAATGATGCCGAGGAAAGTATAGGGGATGTTATTAGTGGTAATTATAATGTAAATGTGAAGAATGAAAATTGGATGAAAAGATAAATTGCCGCTCTCAGGGACCGAACCTGAGACCTTCGAATAACGCGTCCGATGCTCTACCAACTGAGCTACAGCGGCGGTCATCCCTCCGTCCACTTTTGTGAATTTAAACCTGGGAGTGTTAGTCAGCACCGCTAGTAGCCATGACGTCGAGTGTGGAACAGTATTTTTCTGCCTGTTGGCGTCACGTAGCACATGATCTTACTACGAGCTGGCAGCTGAACAATATTCCCTCGCATACTGGAGGAGGAGGAGGAGAGGGTGAGGAAAGGAAAAGGCGCAATTTCTGCAGCCCGAGTTGGGAGCACGGCTCAGCGCCTCGCATACTACCTGGAGGCATGAAGGCATCAAGTCTGCCAGAACGAGACCCTCGCTATGCATGCAGGAAAAGAAGTGGACATTTTAGAGGGCCCCTCATCAGGTTTGACAATTTTGAGCTGACGAGTGAAATGCGTACGCTGGGCGTTCACAATCACGTCTGCCAAAATTTGCAACGCAACGCGCCGCGGAAATAGGTCAACTTTCAAGCTGAACGCTCCTTGCCCTTCTTCTCGCGGGCGCGCGCCCAGAGAATAAGGGGGGTGACGTACACGATGGAGTAGCCCTACGTGGACGGTAGTGCTGTGACGTCGCTCCTCTATGTAGACGACTGTGCTTTCACGTCGCCAGAACTAGCACGTGACACCGCGATAATTATTTGACACGAAGTGTAGTTTATGCAATTTGTAGCTTGAATAGACGAATAAAACTTGAGAGCAGTAATAAAACACACAGAATGTTTGCGTTTTCCTTTTTCATTTTTTTCTGCGAATCGTAGCGAGATGCGAGACTAATCTACCTCCGTTCCGCATGCGTTCGTGTTCTCGCGCTTGGCGCATCGCGCAGAGGCCACCCTTACAATGAAACTAATTTTCTATCGCGTTCCAGAGCTCATAAGGCTCATTTATCCTCCCGCGTCTAACTAATGCGGCGCACCGCTTGTCTCGCGTCCGTACAAATGTAGCAGATTTCATGCTCAGTACATGGCCTCCGAGATTAGCCGGCGGCACGGCGCGCAGCCGGCTAATCTCGGAGGCCATGCTCAGTAATAGGTTGAAAGCCAAGTGATCGGTGAGGGCGCATTCGGCATAGCTTGCATAGACGAAGCGCATAGAACGCCGCCACAATACCGCTTGCGTCTCGGCGGCTAGGGCTGGTTCGATCACGTGGTGCGCTCGTGACATTGTGTGCGCCGGACGTGTTTATGCGTATGCGTCATGTGATCCGACCGCTCACGTGCCGAAGGGGGCTGGGAAGGGATTTGGCTTGCGAAGGCTACACGGGGCGAGCGCCGAGGTTTTCAAGCTCGCCTCCTCGGATCATGGTTCCGACCCGCCTCAAAACATCGGTTTTCTCAGCTTCTGATAGACCGATTAAAAAAGTTATTGTGGCATAATGCTCTTTATAGGGCGCGCAACCACTTCCAGTGTCTAACTAAAATTCGTTATGTCACCTGGTGAGGGGCCCTTTTTAAGGGCTCGTTTTTCCTTGTTAGACACAATATTATTGGGAGCTAACAGACAATAATGCCAAGGAAAATATCGGGGATGTTACTAGTAATAAATGTAACGCAAATGTGAAGAAAGAAAAGTGGACGAAAAGATACCTTGCCGTGGGCAGGGACCGAACCTGAGACCTTCGAATAACACATCCGATTTTAAGAAAGGTAAAATAGACAACCACCCGTTTGTAGCGCGGAGCCACAAGAAAATCCATACGGATTTCTCAGAAAGAAAAGCTTCTTAGTTGCCGAAAAATTCGTCCTGGTCCGGGGTGCGAACCCGGGACCAACGCCTTTCCGGGGCGGTCGCTCTACCAATTGAGCAAACCAGGAAGCTAGCAATTGGCAGCGCGAATTCATCGACAACTCGAAGCACATAGACACCAAGTAATTCTCATTTGCATTACTTGTGTCCATGTGCTTCGAGTTGTCGATGAATCGCCGTCATCCTACCCTGCAATTAGAAGTGCTCGTCGATTTCATAGGTAAATAAACTCCAATTGATTAGCTTCTTTTTTCTCGCGGCGCACGAAACTTTCGAGGAGCTTCTCCGAGCAATACACGCAAGTTAATAGTTATGAACACTTATGATACAACCAAAAACAATTGTTGCATGGGACAACTGGCCGTGCGCTGATTCGACAAGATAGATTATTTCGCAGCCTATCGCGTTACACTCATTTCATGTGTTACACTCCACCTTCAGCTACGTTCGACGCCACGCAAAATAGTCGTCCGCCGAGACATTGATCTCATGCAGAAGACGAAGTCAAACGCTACACGGATTACATAACGAAACGGCAACCTACCAGCCATGCATTCCCACGCGTTTTAGATTTTCCATTCAGAAGCTATCCGTTGCCATTCCGTGGCTGACAAGAACATCGTGATAAGCATATAGCCTAAATATATGGACCTGCTTGTGGATTAATCTAGCGCGTACGGGCCTCCAGGCTGGCTCCACCGTCGTTCTTAATTTTCTGCGCAACAGGAGTGTGTTCCGCCACAAAGACAGTAAGTCTCTTCAACCTACATCACGTCTACGATTACCATCTGCTGTCCAGTAGTTCGTTATATCGCAAGAATAGCAGCAGCGGCACCAAATAATTCCCTCCTTGACTCGAGCGAAGCGTGACAGTCTTGATCGCCGAGAGTTCGACCAGCGCCTCCAACAAGAAGGCGTCGTTGGACAGAGCGAGTAGCAGCACCGATCGCGGACGCAGGTCAGAGGCATACATTCAAAGCCTACCTACTGACTTCTCAGTCCCCTCCGACAACGAATAACTCTGCGCTTTACACGGGCAGCAGGCAATTTAAAATCGAGGCAACAAATTGAAGAAAAGCGCGCTTAGTCTCAACGCACTAACTGGACATATGACGGCACTTCATGAAATTCTTATTATACGTGAGGCCATAGGCGTGCTCGCGAAGGGGCAGGGTAGGCGGCTGCACCCCCCCCCCCCCCAGGCCCAGTCATTTAAAGGGCACGCAAAATTCAGCCCCTTACCTGCGAGTCGCCTTTCACGTCAGGTTTAAGTGCGCAGGGTAATGGCTACGCATGGTGTTTTGAAAGCTATGGCGAATGGCGACCAATTAGGCACCCCTGATGTTAGTTGGAAATAACTGTTTACCCCGTAAATAACCGGTAAAGCTGAGGAATGATGGCAGGCCTTTTTGAGATGCACGTCATCGCTACTCTTTAATTTCTTTGTCGTTGGTTAGCTACTCGGCGACCGGGGGGGGGGGGGGGGGGGGCTGCAACACAAACTGGCCCGAACCCCCCCCCCCCCCCCCCCCACTATGGAAAATCCTGTGCACGCCTATGCGCGAGGCGTTTATTTTCTGGCATTATGGAGCATGAGTCCACTTCTACGTTTCCTGAGCACAGCACAGACGGACAGGTGCGACGAAAGTGAGCTTTTTTAGGTGGGAAACACTGCACAGAAGCGCCCCGAACAAATCTTAAAAGTGTACCGTAACACTGCGGGTGCCCCATCAGCGCATTCATTAGCGTTGCCTTTGAAGAGGCTCGAAACCAAATCATGACAGCATGACAACGACGTCGCAATGGATACACGCATACCTTTACGGCCCCGAGCGCGTAAACATGCAGTAAATTCATTTGCGCAGACGTCTGAAAGCCACGGCGTGTCCACAGCAAGTTAAAGGCGCGATGTTCGTCTCTACGCAGTCGAAAAATACAGACAAGTATACGGTGTCTAGCGAAATGTGGCCGCAAGCACGATGCATCACTTTCTGGAGCACTGCCTTCTCGATGCACGCTCCACGATAGTAAAATTCGAAGAGCGAACGGTGCGGGAACATGACGCATGAACTCCATTCCTCGATCTCTTATCAAGGAGAGAATAAAAGAGAGAGGGAAGCACCCCCCCCCTCCCACGCGCACGCTCGACCCCAGCGTGCGCCGAGGGCGAGATTACGATGGCAGCGCCCCGACAGTAGCGAGCTGCTGCTACGCGGCCGGTCGGTGCAGCCTGGGAACTTTTGGCTAACACTGTACATTATAATAATATCGTCGAATAATTTACTGATTATCCATCTAGCCGCACTCCATGATTGCCTACATCTATCACTGATGAAGTCTAATCATCACCTCTTAAATACACTTCTCTTGACACTTTAATAGATAGGTTGAACAGATTTTCACCGAAAATCATTCCTGATTACTAATTATCGATAGCTATCACTAAGAACAATTCCATGCTGTTATCTGTCTCGGATCGCAATTTCATACATTGAATACCGTATATAGATCCTTGTGAGTTAAAGCCTTCTATTCTACGCTTAAAATTGGTGAATTCGTAATTACAAGTGATTACTTATATGGACAGGGTGCGAATGTGCATTATACTGCTGAGTAAGTCTCAGTCGCTGTGAGTTCTGGGGAGGTCATTGTAACTTTTAATAATGATCCATACTAATTAAACTAAAATACTTAAAATAAATTAGCTTTGACAATCACTACTGCTATTTACTTACATGCGACGATGATCTAGTACAACTTGTACATTTTGCAGTGCGATCGATAAATATGTATATATTATGTAGGTCCATTTATACTGACCGCTTTCACCCATAAGTTGTAAATAAATTATGTTCATCAGTACCTTTAATTACTTATACTCAATGGAGGAAAATTCGGATCAGTATCAATGTGTGTTGTGCATTCTTTTTTCTTTGAACTGCGAAGCCATATTCTCATTTTTGGTTATTTACTTTAATTAACCAAATACCTGTCATGGCTAATTATGAACTTAAGATCTCCATAGTATTCATACCCTGCCTATAGTTGAGCGGCTTCAAGAAAAACAACCTTATATAAAAAAGCTGTGAAATTTTCTCGCATTCTGGGGCAACGGAAAGCACTATAAAGCACTTTCCCTCCTATCAGGTGGTTTCACTGCAATGCACCTTTTTACAAAAGTGACCGTCGAACCCCAGAAACTTCGTCAACGTCAGCCAAATTTCACAGATACGAACATTGAGTCATGGACATTATCCAATTTCAGAGATTTAAGCAGGTGAAGGCGCATTGTTCTTATATAAATTTCTGAACTCTCTCCTATGGAGTTTTACATAGCACATAAAAGTGGTCCTCGAACCCAGAATTTTTATCGGAATAAAGCAAAATTGCTTGCATTGTGAGATAATGGCGCCCAGATTATATACACGGAGTGATTTAAGTGTATATTGTGGCGTTGCACTGTAACTAATGTTTAAAAGTGGTTTCCCATTGAGTGACGCTGCACAGTCGGCAGCTGCACAAGCGATGGCGCTAGTTGTCGATGTCCAGAATTCCCGGACATGAAGAAACGGTGGGCCATTGGGAGTAAGACAATCTCTAGATGAATAGCACGAACTACCGCGCAAGTGAACAATACGATGTAGAGTTTTCGTGTCGGCTCACTCTTCAGGTACACTGGTTCAATAATATCAAATACCAATAATACCAATAATGTCAAACGGTTTTGGCACATTCACTCTCTCAGCAGGAAGCGCCGCCATAGGAGCCGTCGCAGGCTTCACCCTTAATCGCGCGCGCCAAGTACACCACCCGGTCCCTCTTTTTGCGCACTGCTTCGCCTTCGTCACCCAGAAGCGCTCTCGGAGTTCAACGATGGTTATTGCGACTCCCGCTTGAAGAAGCCTCAAGGGGCAAGCCCGTTGCGATGAGCTCAGTGGTGATGTGGTTACGGCGAAGAAGGATCAGGTGTTCTGTGCCTTCTTGGTACACGACGTTCCGAAATCTCGTGTGAATTCGCAGCAAGCCTTCCTTCTCCGTAAGACAGAGGTGCGAATCTCTAATTGCAATCTCGTCCTGCCTCGAGGGCTGCTAATTCAAGGTCGAATGGCTGCTTTGGGTAATGGACAGCCAATACCTTTCAGAAGCGACGAGATCCTCCGTCGTTAGGCGTCCTTGGCGGGCTGGCCGGGCGCGGCAGGCTGCGATGAACCTCAATATCCCAGTCCTGACTCTCAGCGCCCTTAACAAGGAACTATATCTTGATAGATCGAAAAGAGTGTGCACCAATGTCCATGATGCCTAGAGTGTAACCGTGTCTACTTCCGACTCCTCATATTTTACAGCAGTCATATCGGCGGTCGAGTGCAACGGCCATTCATCGCACCTTTCCAACCAAGCCGCTACTCTCCATCAAATTTCCCTGTCAGTCATAGACGTTATCAACGCGCGTCGGTAAACTCAGTCCACCGGTTTCCATTTTCCAAAACAATGGTTTCATTGGGAAAAGTCGGTAATTGCTTAGATTTCTGTGACCCTGTTTTTGACAAACTGTAGCCACCTTGAAGAGGCGCCTGGGATCCAACCCAGCGCCACCATTCAATCCAAAAATAGCAAAATCCGAAAATAGCATTTAGAAGGACGGATTGCCAGTGTGTCAGGTATGAACTACGCTAATCGAGCACCCATTAAATCTCCACCAAGCTCAAGCCGTGGAAGTGAAAACTGTGTTATAGCAAATACTCGGCCTTTTGCCATGAGCATCTCAATCGGTGCTTCATCGTAGTTGTGCCGCAGGCAAGTAAAAGCACCGTAGGCGGCTTTGCTTGCGTCGGTAAACACGTGGAGCTCATAATCCAAGTCGCTAATTGACAAAAGAAAGCCTGGCACCAAAATAGTCCTATTATCACTGACTTTTATGCACCATATATACCACCGTTGGGCAAGTTGAGTCGTAATTGCACAATCGCAATCAAATTGTTGTTGACAAATATGCTGAAAGAATTTCCCTCGCACGGATAAGAAATTGAGCCCCCTCGCTCACCCAAGTTTCATCATTGTGTATGTGTATGTACACGTGCACTCATACAAGCACATTAACGAACATACGAAAGTGCGTGCGGAACCCCCCTCCCTCCACTCCCCCTCGCTTCCCCCCGGAGGGGAAAAGTTAAGGCTACGCCCCCTGCTGGTGTGCTAACTGAAAGTCTAGTTCACGATAACACGAGAACAAATTGGAACAAATTGGCGAAAATATGTCGCGGCGATTTGATTAGGCACAGCAGGGGTGAAGTATAGAAATATTGAAGTGCATGAAGAATAACTTCAAACAAGTGACTGATCGTGACGAAAAGTCCGTTTTGCTAAGCCAAGCTTGCTTCGGGTGCTGTCAATATCGCACCCGGATTTGTTGGGGACAGTCACCAATTCACAAGGAAGATTTTTCAGAGCGAAACATTTCTTGGCGAACTTCTGCGACTTTGAGCGTATCTATCTATCTATCTATCTATCTATCTATCTATCTATCTATCTATCTATCTATCTATCTATCTATCTATCTATCTATCTAACTTCTATCTATCTATCTATCTATCTATCTATCTATCTATCTATCTATCTATTTAGCCGCCTACGACTTCGTGCTCTCCTGGCCATTTCGTCCATGGCATGTAAACCAAAATTTGTAAGGCATAACATGACTGTATGTCGAATATAACTGATATGTCATAACATGAAAATCATGATATCCTTGTCATGAACGGCATGATTTACATGCCAGGGTTTTGGTGCTCTTGTGGCCGCTCCGTTAACGTCATCTATACTACAACAGGTAAGGCGTGACAATAGTGTATTACAAACAGAGGTTCTAAGTAAAAAAATCACACGCATGTCATGTATAGCATGATTTCCATGGCATGGTCTTGGTGTTCTCACGGTCACTTAATTAAATTGATACATACCTAAATTGGTATGACGAGACATTTCTGTATGACGAACATGAGTGACAGGTGGTAACATGAAAATCATAACATGCATGTCATGTACGCACATGACTTACTTGCTGCGATGTCAGTGCACGTTAAAGAACACCAGATGGTCGAAATTTCCGGAGCCCTCCCACTACGGCGTCTCTGATAATCATATCTTGGTTTTGGGACGCTATACCCCAGATATTATTATTATGATTTACTTGCCACACTCATGGCGCGCTCGCAGGCCGGTTCGCTAGTTTGATATACACCGAGACTGGTATTGCGCACCGTGACTTATGGCGAACAGAAATTCCAGGTGGTAACATGAAAATTATGACATGCATGTCATTTATTTCATGATTTACATGCTATGCTCATGGTGCGCTAGCGGCCGGTTTGCTGGCTTGATTTACATCAAAATCAGTTTTGCGCGAAGAGACTGTTTGACGAATGTGACAGGTCATAACATGAAAATAATGACATATGCATGTCATGTATGACATGACTTACTTGCCGCACTAATGGTGCGCTCGCGACCATTTCGCTAGCTTGATATACACCAAAATTGGCAAGGCATGACATGAGTACGTGACCAACTTAAACGATAGGTCATGCATTGTATACACCACAATATATCTTTCATTAGTATGGTAAATACCAGATTGTACATGCATGCATGTATGACAAATATGTGATATATAGTGAACTAGATATTCTGGCATGAATGACTTCATTTGCCTCAGACAAACAAGGCGATGTATGCAGGTCTCTACTGGCTGCTTCGCATTCTACCGATTCCCCACAGTGTGTCGGATCTGCCGAATTTTTTAGTGCTATACGAAACAAATATGAATGAAAATTGCAGCTCAACCTTTTGTGCACAAAATAGACGGATGAATGTAGCTCGGGCACTTACTATCGATGCAGTCCACTCCTCGGAATCCCGGGTAGCAGGAACAGCCGTACGGATCGGGCAGGCAGAACAGCATGCCCCCGCAACGTGGGTCGCCACCAGCCAGCGCAGAAAGTTCAGTACAGTTGTGGGTGCAGTTCTGGCCAAAGTGGTACTCGTTGCAAACTGCGAATCATAAAGACGGGTGTGGAAGGAGCCTTTTACATTTGGTTTCTCGGCCTATTTTCTAAACGCTATGTCTGAGCTGACAATGACGCAGCATCGATTCAACACATTCATCTACATGTAGTGCATGTGAAATACAAAAGTAATACGCTTTAATAAATCAACGAACTCGGACATTACATTCAAGGTGTCTGCTATAGCTCCGACAAACAGCTCCGACACAACATGGTGGTTATGCCAGACGTGTTGCCATGCCAAATCTTGTCTACATTAGTACTGTTTGATCTGAGCTCAAGACAGCTTCGCTGTACAAAGTTTTTTTTTCGCGTGCATGACGTCAGATTTGTTAATGAGAACAGACTGAACAGCCTTCCCGTCTCAAGAGGATCACGCAAGTACTGACCTCAGGGTATTCTAATGTCGTTCAGTTTGGGTGGGACGCCTGTTATGGGGGCACCCTGCGCGGTTATCGTTTTAATGGGACAGGTTCTTTGGTATCTCACCCGCTTCTCATGTCTGTTCGCTGTGAATGGTGTCTGTAACTGAGCTTTGGGAAAGTACTTTCACAGTAGTTCAGGCACCTAATAAAAACAGTTGCAAATGAGTTCTGCAGGATCTGGCAAGGTAGGGCAAGGGTTAACAAAGGGTAACTGACAAACACCTGTTTGTGGCACGAAGTCACAAGGAAATCCATTTGGATTTCTCATAGAGGAAGGCTTCTTAGTTGCTGAAAAATTTGTCCTGGTCGGGGTATTGAAACCGACGCCAACGCCTTTCCGGGGCGATCGCTTTACCAATTGAGCTAACCAGGAAGCTTTCGGCAACTAAGAAGATTTCTTTCTGAAAAATCCGTATGGATTTCTCTGTGGCTCCCCTTCTACAAACGGGTGGTTGTCAGTTGTTTTGTTCCCAGTAAAACTAATCTTTGAGCAGGTTAACGAGGTTTATACTAAATGTGCTTTCTTAGGGCGCTATCGAGAGGGGCGTCAGGAATTAATACACACACAGAGCACCAGTGTGTGTGTGCGTGTGTGCGTGCGTGTGTGTGTGTGCATGTGCGCGTGTGTCTCGACTGAGTCGCAAATATTTTTCATGTGCTTTACGGCAAATCCTTTCGAATAATAAATCTGTTCCCTAAATGAAATCGAGCGTTACTGGCCGAGGCATCTGATGAGGGTGTATGGTTGTCATGCCTACATGTTTTGCCAGACCGAGTAGACGATAGGGAATGGCTGCGGGGCTGATGAATCAGCGAAATTTAATTATTTGTTGTGTGACCTACACATGGGCCAATAAAAGGCTTTGTCCTCTGCCGAATTGCTTGAATAAACGCAAAATTCTCTTTATTCAAGCGAGGCTCCTTAGACACGCCTAGCAGAACGATAGGTTCTGACCATTGCTTTTCCTGAGCACTGCAAATTCAATAGGCCCCTTAATTTTGTAGTTAAAGATGTTCATTATCGAAATTTGCTACCTTCGTGCTGCATCGAAGATTATCCCCATAAATCCTTGTTCGCCTATGCAATGAAATTCGCTTCGCGCAGTTGTGTATCGAATGTTTCTGCTTTTAATAATCAGAAAGAGCGCTCTTGCATGTTACGTTGCGGCCATCTCTTCTTCCTTGGCGGTGATATGTTCAGATCGAATGAGGCTTTTACAAAACAGTGCCCAATGCTCGCATCACTTTCTATACTTACATCCTTCACATTGCTTTCCTATAAATCCCGGAGGGCAGATGCAGACGCCAGTGATGTCGTGGCAAACACCTCCGTTGAAACACTGAGGGCAAACCTCTCGGCACTCTTCACCGTACCTTCCATTCGGACACGCTGAAATAACATGCGCAAGTGTCACCGACGTCAGCCAGCACAAAAAGAATTGTGAAGATTGCACTAAGCCGCGCAAGGCATGAAACAGCGAAGCTGTACGATTCCGAAGTCTAATCTGGTTGCTTCTAGGTAGTTGCTACGCTGTAGTTAGGTGATGCTAGGCGATTTCTAGGTTGCTTCTAGGTTGTCGCTAGGCTTTAGTTAGGTGATGCTAGGTTTTTTCTAGGTGGCTTCTCAGCGCAGAGGGGTTCAAGTTAAACCACAAGCAGTCACAGACGCGACATGGATGTCCAAACTCCAGAGACACAAGTTCGCGCTGAAACCGAGCGTTGACACCTCCCATAGAGTTAAGGGGCACGTCGTTCGTCGCGTAAGGCTTCTATCGCTTCGGGGTGTTCTCGTAGCCACCATTGCCTTTCTCGTTCCTTTGTATTCTCTTATTCTCTCGTTTTACGTAGCGCTGAAGCACTCCGTACAGATGCTTCAGCGAAGCAGAAACGTAGACCACGGTGTTCATCACTGGATTATTACCGTCAGTTCATTAAAGCTTTTCTTGCTGGTTACATGTGTCTCGAAATCTTAATTGGTGTTTCGCGCCCGTCTTTTGCCTTCTTAATTTTGAGTGGACCAACATTAAGTAGTCGGATTTGCCTAATTTCGGTGGCATGTACCCGTTCATGATGATGATGATAATTTTTTGTACTCTCTTCTACACACCAAAGTTTGTACGGCCAGCATAGCTTCTCTGTTAAAGAGGCCACCACCAAGCATAATTTCCCGCACAGTTTTTTTTAGGTTATGAGGAAAATATGACACATGAGAACTGCAGGAATTGCGGTTCTGTCACCCCAGAGGCTGCAGCGTTCGCCTAGACTAAACATTACCCATTCAGGGTGCTCGTCGTATTAGATTCCATGCGGGTCTTTATTCAAAAGCGTGCTGCGATTTAGTGCATGTTCCGGGACTTTCCAGAACCTACTCGACTTGACTGCGTGCTCTAATGCTTTGCGACTGTAGCATTTAACTGTGTCATACAAGGTTGAATTGTATACAAAACTGCACCCTGTGTACGCAATCCTCCATTCTGAGGTATTCGAGCCTATACAGAGAGCACGCCAGTCTCACACTCAGGTGCTGGTAAGCCGAGCGGATACTCTCGCACCCAGACTATATCGTGCTGCACTGTCTAGTTGCGCATTGGTTGCGCCAAGCATACAGGGCAAGGTGCAGCTCTAAGGCTGTCAAGTGAGAAAAAGTACCCGCTCTCGCCGCTTCCGCGACTAAGAGCTCGTCTGGGCACTACTGCGTCGTTTTGGGAGGCCAAAACAACCAGGGCAGCAAGAAGATAATAGCGCTAAGTGCGACGATCAAAACAAAAGATGAAACAGCCTCGAAGTAAGCATTGTTAAGATGATAGTGTGGACATACAACTGAGGCGCGGCACACACGCACCGCTTTGCATTTTGAAATATGTTCCATGTTCCAGAATTGACTCCAGTGAAATATGTTATTCAAATGTCTCGAGTAAGGTAACATCATCTTGGTTAGTAATTTTTCGATCAATCAAACCGCCATCTGTGAATAGGCATACCTTTCATGAGACTTAATTGGTAAGTCGCCTAGGCAAATTAAGAACAGCAAGGTTTTGGACACAGAGCTTTGGGTTCACCCGACAGCACTGTCTGGACGATGGAATCAACACTGTTAGCCGAAACAAACTGGTTTCGGTTAGAAAGAAAGGCTTCAATTCAGCTAAGCACGTTCGGATCTACATTTAAATGTTTCAGCTTAAGCAGTGAAATGCCTTAGGATAACCTAAAAATATACAGTCTATGCTAAATCCAGGATCGAGGAAGACATGCAGGTTGTTAGTAAAAAGAGCTGTGTTTCGCACGAAGAATTCTTGCGAAACGAGGTTGAGAGGATGTTACAAACTGAATAAACTCTAGAAAGTTAACAAGGTGAATGAAAATAATATGATCAAGTACTTTAGCACTTCACAGATATGAGTGAAATTAGACGGAAATTTGATTGTATGTGTGTTACCCCTGACGAGTGAGCTATCTTACCATCTAACCAGTACAAGGCTAGAATGCCGCAGAAATCGTGCAAAAATTCATGACAGGATAACATAGTAGTATTCAACAGTGTTTTTTCTTTAGTTTCGATACTAAATACATTGTGGACTTGGATGAGCACGGTATTCTTGGTGTTCAAATAAAAATAGCGAAAATGTTCAGGCTAGGAAGAAGACGAAACACGCTTTCCGACGGACTGAATTTCGGAAGTTTCACGTTTCCTCGATGCAGCGTATGCTGGAATGGCAGTCCGGGGATTTTGCTGTGTCGTGTTTACAATAGCTGGCAAGACGCGCGATACAAATGTAGCGCTACGCAAGGTTCAGGTCTATATTCAGGCAGAACCAAGAATCATATCTGCAACGCTTATTTGTGAGTGCTCTGTAGTAATTTAATGAAATTGTAATTACTATTTATGCTGGTAAATATTGGAACACACCGGCAATGTCAACCACACCACCACTGGTGTGGTTGACACACCAGTGGTCTGCAAGCTTTCTCAAAAGGGGTTGGCGCAACGTTTAAAGCGCCTAGAAGCGGTAAGTGTGCTCCTTTTCTTCTGCCACGTGAGAGATCTATTTTCATGATTTGAACAAAAACAAAGAAATTAGGCATAACTTAAAATATCACACATTTTCTTCCCGACTCTTCTAAACACTCGAGCTGGTGAAGTAATATTTCCTGAAAGTTGCTGTGAACGTTTCAGACCGTATAAATTGTGAGACACCTCTGAATGTGGCACATTACTCATAGGCGTGCTATGAGGGGGGCTACCTGTCACTTTTTGTCTGCACCTTTTGAACTGCACCTTTAGAACGTACCACATTTTAAACTGCACCTTTATGATGGGGCTTTATTGGGCTTCAGTTGCTATTCAGGGCAATCATTGTTATTCGCCTGGAGAACTGCATATAACAGTATACGTAGTCCAGATTTTATGCATGTTTCCTCCACACTTTCCAAAGTATGGAAGTCACCGTTATTGTTCGCTGCGCACCGACATTGGGAAACCGACATTGTCGGTCCCGTTAAAGGGACCGACAACTGATTTTTCTCGACCCATTTTTTCACGGCGCGACAGAAAGCTCACCCTTCGTAGTGTTCGTAGCTGCAGTAGTTAATCCCAAAAGCACGTAGTTATTTTACAAGCAGTATTTTTTTCGATCTGAAAGGCTCTAAACACAGATGTACCTTTCCTCCAGCAACACTGAGAATTGATAGCGATGCCGCTAGCCCTTCTCGCGATTTGTGAAAGCTGTCGTCGTTCTGCTTTCGCAAAAGTTCCTGTAACTGTGCTTAACCACCTTTATTTTGAGCTTTTCAACTATTTTTGAAAATAACAAGCTGCTACAATGAGATGATGTGGAATTATACACCTTCCCTGTATTTATACAGCGTTGTGTGCGCCTGCGCCCAAGGTTGCCTGCGCCTGTGTCACGGGTGGCTTGTCCCGGCGTCGTACTCTCTCGATGCACGAGCCAAGCCATGTCAGCGAAAAACGTCACTACGCATTATGCACGGCCGCGCCGAGTAGCAGTGCGTGTCATTTCTGAGACGAAGTGCAGGTAGCAAAATTATGTCGCTCAAAAATCTTAGCGACCTGCAAACTGCGTGCACGGTTGCATGAGCACGCTGAAAAGTTGCTCAAGGCGCGCTGACGAGCATGGTATCATTACGTCACGTGAAGGCAGCGCCGCTTTAATGCATACTAATAACGCAGGCCTATGTGTACATTTTTATGGAGTGATATCTTTTAATGTAAAGAAACGAACAGTACTTCAATACCAACAAAAAAAATCCACGACCGTCTACAGCAATCAACGGCCTCGTGGCCCGGTACATCGAATCGTTCACGTATTTGCCACTAGAGGCCCCAAAGGTCCTTTTTGCGTATTTAGATGAAGAATTAAAAATATAAATCCACCTCTCACGAAAAAAAACAGGGTTGGTTTGAGTCAGTACGGCGCACAATCTTTCCATCAGTGAAGTCACCTAAGTTCATGTTCTGGGCAGTTGTCGGTCCCTTTAAATACATCTTGCGTATAGTGGCAGTCGTAGTAGCAATGATAGCGGTTTAGTGCTACAGTAAAGACACTGTCAGTTCCTTCTTTCAAGCAGGAACGGGAACATTCGCACAGCCTTACCTTACACATCTTCCCTCATATTCCCCTAAACATTTCGTTACTCTCGATACAAAAGTTACTCGAAACAGCATCGTCTATCATGTTGTTCTACGTCTATATTTAAGGCTTGGTTTTTCTGAGGGTCATCCACCAATTCTCACCAATGGGGGTAGGACGTTGTCCAAGATAATATTAACAATGTCGACGAAAATTTCTGACAGAATTTAACTCGTAAGTAGTAGAGCCCTGTCTTAGCTAGCTATACCCGATTAACACGTATACTGTTACACTGGGACATGCTGGCTTTCAGCAGCCAGCCTGTGTTGGCCACTGCTGACTGACATTGGTCCTCACGTTTTATAACAATATAAGAACGCAAGAAACAACAAAATACTTTGATCCATTGATTGTTCCATATATTAGCTTTCCGCTTATAAGCATATTCGCCGCAAATATTAATTTAGTTGACTTTTGAAAAAGCGGCAGTTAATATTTGAAGAAAAGGGCACAAAATGTGGCGTTGCCTTTATTCATTGTGCACCTTATCAGATAACTGCATTCTATCGCGAACGAAGTATCTGCTCGCTGAATGATATCATAAGATGCCCAGGCAGTTCCACCATCTCGCTTGCTTAAGCTACAAACGGAATGACGCGGTAGTTTGCACTAACCCTGGCGCTCGCCCATCTAGCGCGAAACATTTAAGATCTCCGCGCTTCTGAAAAGAAATCTGACTTACCCCGCACGATGAGTCTGGAGGCTTGCTCGTACCCGTCGGTCTGCTTGAATGCGTACAGGCCTCCGTGACCCAATTGGGCATTCTGGATTTTTATATTGCCTCGTATGTTGTTGATAACATCCCCCGTCTTTCCACCAAGTGTTGGAGCGCCCTCCGTTGGCGTTCTCTATAACGGCCTCTTCATGCAAGCTGATTGTCTGGCTCAGAACTTTCGGGAAATAAACTGCAAACGCACGGATACGAAATTGTGAAAAAGGTGAATGATACAAATAAGGAACTCGTGACAGAACAGGCAGGTTACAGTGATATCTCATTAGTCCTATATTTGATGCAGAGCATGTCCACACTTCTGAGTTCGTCCAAAATTCAACCACCAGCAGTCATTCCTTTATGTATTTATTAAAATTAGCTGACATGCCCCATCGTGGTCAGTGCGGAAGGGAAGCATTAAAGGGGCCCTGCAACACTTTTTGAGCATGGTCAGAAAACGCGGCCGATCGGTAGTCGAGGCTCCCGAGAACGCGCGAGCCAAATATTATAGCGCAGCACACGGCCTGGAATTCGCAATAAATTCTCAGTCAGCTAAAAATTGCTTTCTATTCTCTCGACAAATGACATTGCGAGCTCAAAAAACCGGCAGATCCCACGCACTGTGGGAATCGATGTGATGCGAAGCAGCCAGCAAGGAACAAATCATGCTGTACATAATAGTCACATCATTATTTACATGTTAGGACCTGTCATTTGTGTTCGTCATACAGTCACGTCGCGCAATACAAATTTTGGTGTATATCAAGCTAGCGAACTGGACGCAAGCGCACCATGAGCGTGGCAAATAAATGGCATTGTAGATGACATGCATGCCAAGATTTTCATGTTACCACCTGGCACTTATGTTCGCTTAACTTTTTACCTCGAATCGCAGCGAGACGCGACACCAATCGGCCTCCGTTTCGCATGCCTTCGTATTCTCGCGCTCTGGGCATCGTGCAGACGCCATCCGCGTTCCAGCGTTTAAATCGGCGGACACTTTGTCAATTCCAAAGTGTTTTCCTCGAATGCCTGTGCCCACTGAGACGGGGTCGGTAAGAATGGAACGTGATGAGCGCGTCTCCCTCCTTGCATGATTAGAGACGCCGGGCAAAGCGACGCTATGCAAGCAAAGCGCGAGCGCTGTTGAGTTCCACGCGACCGGCGACCCTTTGCGCGCCCCGGCGCCCACCTGGCATTGTGCCAGGGTACGGCTGGAGGGACGGATGGACGACCGGACGGACGGGCGGACGTGACCATTAGACATTGAAGGCTTTCTCCCTAAAACTTGGTGTATATCAAGCTGGCGAAACGGCCACAAGAGTGTCATGAGCGTGGCATGCAAGTCATGTTGCACATGACATGTCATGATTTGCATATTACCACTTGTCATTTATCCTCGTCATACAATCACGTCGCTGAATACCAAATTTGGTGTATATCAAGCTAGCGAAACGGCCACGAGAGTGTCATGAGCGTGGCATGCAAGTCATGTTGCACGTGACATGTCACGATTTCCATATTAAACTTGGCCTTTATGTTCGTCATACAGTCATGTCACTCAATCCCAAATTTGGTGTATATCAAGCTAACGAAACGGCCGCGAGCGCGCCATGAGCGTGGCATGTAAATCATGCTTTTCATGACAAGCTAGTCATGATTTTCATGATATGACCAGCCATCTATGTTCATCATACAGTCATGTTATGCCATACCAAATTTGGTATAAATACCATTAACGATACGGCCTGGAGAGCACAAAGTCGTAGGCGGCTAGATAGATAGATAGATAGATAGATACGCTCAAAGTCGCCGAAGTTCGCTAAGAAATGCTTCGCATTTAAAAAGCCGGCAGATCCCACGCACTGTGGGAATCGATGTAATGCGAAGCAGCCAGGAGAAGCAAATCATGCTTTACATAATTTGCATGTCATGTTTTAAATGCGAATGCATTTCTTAGTCGGGCTATGTGAGGCGTCCGGCGTTGTCCGCGGCGGCGTCCGCGCGCCGGCAGGTGTTATCTCTCCGCTCTCACTCCCTCTCCCATAGCAACAACTGCGGGCGCGCGCGCTTATCCTCGCCCCTAGCAACCGGAGCATGTGGTGCGAGATAGTGTAGGAGAGGGTAGGTGCAGTGCTTCGCCGCTCCTTCTCTCGCCGTTCTCTCTCTCTCCTCCCTGCGCCCCACTCTCCCGTCCGCTCGCGCCTCACTCTCGACCGTTCGCTGGCTGGGCATCTCTCAAGGCGATGGCAGAAGTCGGTGAAGTCGAAATCTCTCGGCGCAAGAAATGCATTCGCATTTCCTCACGATTTCCCTTCGGGGGAGGTGGGGGCATTTTTTTACATGTTACGACCTGTCATTTGTGTTCGTATACAGTCACGTCACGATATACCAATTTTGGTGTATGTCAAGCTAGCGAAATGGACGCAAGCGCACCATGAGCGTGGCATGTAAATGGCATTGTAGATGACATGCATGCCAAGATTTTCATGTTACCACCTGCCACTTATGTTCGTTATACAGTCATGTCACTCAATACCAAATTTGCTGTATATCAAGCTAACGAAACGGCCGCGAGCACGCCATGAGCGTGGCATGCAAGTCATGTCGCACATGACAAGTCATGATTTCCATATTACCACTTGTCATTTATGTTCGTCATACAGTCATGTCACTCAATACCAAATTTGGTGTATATCAAGCTAGTGAAACGGCCGCGAGCGCACCATGAGCGTGGAATGCAAGTCATGTCACTCATGAAGTCATGATTTCCATATTACCACTTGTCATTTGTGTTCTTCATACAGTCATGTCACTCAATACCAAATTTGGTGTATATCAAGCTAACGAAACGGCCGCGAGCGCGCCAGCGTGGAATGCAAGTCATGTCGCTCATGACATGTCATGATTTCCATATTACGGCTTGCATTTATGTTCGTCATACAGTCACGTCGCGATATACCAAATTTGGTGTATATCAAGCTAACGAAACGGCCGCGAGCGCGCCATGAGCGTGGAATGCAAGTCATGTCGCTCATGACATGTCATGATTTCCATATTACCACTTGTCATTTATGTTCGTCATAGAATCATGCCACTCAATACCAAATTTGGTGTATCTCAAGCTAACGAAACGGCCGCGAGCACGCCATGAGCGTGGCATGCAAGTCATGTCGCACATGACAAGTCATGATTTCCATATTACCACTTGTCATTTACGTTCGTCATATAGTCATGTCACTCAATCCCAAATTTGGTGTATGGTGGTGGTTGTGGTTCGAAGAAGTAAAAGGCGCCTAATTTCTGCAGCCCGGTCGGGAGCACGGCGCAGCGCCTAAAATTTGGTGTATGTCAAGCTATCGAAACGGCCGCGAGCGCACCATGAGCGTGGCATGTAAATCATACTTTTCATGACAAGTTAGTCATGATTTTCATGATATGACCAGCCATTTATGTTCTTCATACAGTCGTGTTATGCCATACCAATCCCATTAACGATACGGCCAGGAGAACACAAAGTCGTAGGCAGATAGATAGATAGATAGATAGATAGATAGATAGATAGATAGATAGATAGATAGATAGATAGATAGATAGATAGATAGATAGATAGATAGATAGATAGATAGATAGATAGATAGATAGATAGATAGATAGATAGATAGATAGATACGCTCAAAGTCGCCGAAGTTTGCTAAGAAATGCTTCGCATTTAAAATCACTCGTCACCGACATCAGCCATTGGCTGATTTGAGCATGGCGCGCTCGGTCGTTACTAAAGCCGCCGCTGGAGGCCGCGACTTGTCCACGCGTGCGCGCGCGATCGCACTGCAAAGCGGCATATTCGAAGAAAAAAAAAAGAGAAAAAGTGCTCGAGAACACGAGGCGCGCGTGACGTATTTCCTTCCCCCGTGCCATCCCTCCCTGCTTAGCTTCCAGCGCTTTCGTCGGGATGAGAAAAGAGAGAATGCAATTGCAGTTTGCGACAAATTTTTGCAACTCCGCTTGTACTGGAGGGATTCTAAAAATTTTTGCGGCAGTGAATTCGTGAGGCAATAAGCTCCTTTAGTGAATCCATTCCATGGCTACTTAGAAAAGTGTTGCAGGGCCCCTTTAATCTAGGGAGGCATACAGTTCTACAAATCATAAAAAAAACTCATATGTTGTTCAAGAATGTACAAACAGGAAGTGTAGCTCGTATTCCCACGCAATAAAACCACTGCATTAAAAAGAAATGATGAGGAAGTACAGAAACTCAATGAATAAGTGCCCGACAAGAAGTATAAATGAAGACAAATATTTGTTATGGAAATGAATGTTATGGTGGCGACGAAATTTTTCTTTATTGCGTTAAAGGACCATGACGTCAGGAAAGTTGTTGCACAATCGGATGACACGTAGAAGGGCAAATGAGTTAGAGGTGTCTGTTTTACCTTAGGCGCAGGTGTAGAAAACATGATTTTGAATTCTTTGCGATCTGAATGAAGAGCTTTGAAGTGTTTCGATTGTGGCCTTGTTTCATGCACGTACTCGTGAAACAGCGATACAACGGCTATATCAGGACGGCTGTTCAAAGGAGAGCTCGATAAGTTGTGTTTCATTTGCGTTATGCTTGCACTGGTGTTGTAAATTTTTATTTGAATCTTGCGGCTCTGTTTTAAATGGATTCTAGCATGTTGAATTGAGCACTGTAACGAGGTAACAATACTAAAGACGCACGTTGAAGCTCAGGGCGAAGAAATGTTTAATGGGCTAAATCACGTACATGAGTGGGCGCAGTTTGTATGTCCTGGCGTTAGTCGCCTAAAAACCGGGAGCTGTTGCTGAAGATGTTGGTGGTATGAGCAGTCCAAGAAAGGTTTGGTGTTAAGGGTACGCCTAAATAATTAAATGAATTGACAGTAAAGACAGGTTTATCATTGATATAGCACGAAAATACTGAATTAGAATGTTTGCTTGTGATGGATATTACATGGCATTGATTTGGATTTATTAACATTAGCCAAGTACTGCACCAATTGCACATTATGTCAAATTCATTTTGAATTATTTCGTGGTCATTGCTATTGGTAATAGCTTGGTATATTATAATATCATTGGCAAACATACGTACTTGTGAAGATACCTTATTCTGTAAGTCGATAGTATATGTCGGAAAAAGTAGCGGGCCGAGCACACTGCCCTGCGGCACACCAGAATAAACGTAAGAAACAGGGAAAGAAATATTCTTTAGAACGGTGAACTGCTGCTGAATCGTAACTAAGTTTCGAGACAATAAAAAAATTGGCCGCGTATCTGCGTGCTTCGCTGCAAATGTCGTCACGATAGTCTTGTGCCGTTGTCACGAACAAAACCGTAACCAGAGAATGAAGAAGAAAACGACGTATCACGGGACAGAAACGAAGCACGTGAAAAAAATGAAGCAAGAGAAAAAGAAGAGGAATCGGCCCAGAGGTTCGACAGAGCGCGAGGAGAAGCAGCGGCTGCGAAGAACGAAGGAGTAGGCTGGGTTGACGTGGGCGGAGAGCAAGGCAGTCGGCTTTCCAGCAATGGCCTGGAGACGTGGAGGCTGATCGTGGAAACCCGGACCAAGTGTTGGTGAAGCCGAAGATGTGCAAGGAAGGCCTGGAGACATGAGCTTTCCCATCATTCCGCAAGCTTGGGACAGACCACGCAGCCAACACCTGTCTGCATCCACAGCCACGCGGTCAAGCACCTACTCGTGTCGTTTGCCTGGCGCGTGGCAGACCACGTCCAGTGTCACGTTGGTCCTTCGAAGAAGCTCCGTCATCGCAACGGAAGCAGACGTCTACGCCGCGTCGACACTGTGGTGACCGACGTCAAACGCCACGTCGGGGGGGAAGAGCCGCCGCAACACTTGTGGACGGTCGCAACACTTGTGGATCTCTAGTATTGTGTTTCGTCAAGATTTCTACTGCTTAAAAGGACTTTTAAATATTACAAAATGATTATTTCAGTTACACCCCAGATGAAAGAAATGGGGCCTGTTTGTGCACTAAGCGGGAACCTTAAAAATCTCAACAATATATTAATTGAGATTGATTGATTGACTGATTGATTGATTGATTGATTGATTGATTGATTGATTGATTGATTGATTGATTAATTAATTGATTGATTGATTGTGTAAGGCGGGACACTGCGTAAAGTGAGTGTAAACACAATTGTAAGCGCTGCCATTAGTTCCATAGGATTTCATGGAATGCATTGCTTAACCTTTGGGTCACATGGATTCCAACATATGTGCGAGGCATTCCTTTCTAAGAGAATCAGGCAAAGCCTATGTATACTCACAAGTCTTGTACATGGCTACTGATGTCGCGTAAGTGAGCGTAGTGTTCCTCGTCGAGCACATGAACGCCCCGAAAGCGAATGTGTTTCCACCAACTGAGAGCCAATCATTTAGGAACACACCTGCGTAGAAGACATCATGCGCAGCACTGGATATCAGGAAGAACAGGTACGACAACTATGACAACTCTATTGAGGCTGCATTAAAGTGCATTGAACTTTCCTGAGAAACTGACAATGAAAGAAAAAAGCTTGAAGGATGCTTGAGCTCCGCCTTCAAGAGTAGAACGCGATAGTATAGTTTGTCCCCGTTTGAATACCCTTCTCAATCGCTAGCCTACGTTCGCAATCGTATCCTAAAACATTTACTATAAGTGAAACTTCGAAGTGCCCACTGCGACATAATTCTTTCTTCTGCGGATTGGCGAAGTGCCCACTGCACGTCCGAAAGGCGACATGCGCAATTGCTACGCTCTTTGTTAATGGCGTTGCTGATAATGATGATTAATAATGGCTTTGTGCTTTGTAATTCGTGGGCCTTTAAACCAACCACTCGTTGTGTAATGCGGATGTTTTGATTGCTAAAGAGTTCCTACGCTTTTGTCACGCAATACTACATGTGTTAAGGATGCTCCTCGCAGAACATGCAATTCTTGTAGTGTTTTTTTTTTCGAGATGGTTTCAAGCAGCACCGTAATACTGTGGTAGAACATCTGGTTGATATGCAAAAGACTTGGGTTCGATTGCCACTACAACCAAACATTTTTTTTATTATTTCTTTATTTGCAGCTATCTCCAATTTTCTTCACAGACAACGCTGATTTTTCGCTCGCAACCAATGACACCATCGCTGGAATTTCCGCGGAACGATCTCTTTAACACTATCGCGTTAAAAATATACTGTTGTCCTCCGGCCACAGACCAAAGCGCACATAACACACAGATGCACATTCCACACATGCGCTATTTACAAAAATGCATGAGGACCGTGTACTTCCATTTAGGTGCACTCTAAAGAACCCCAACTGGTCGAAACTTCCGGAGACCTCTACTATGCCAACCCTTATAATCATATTGTGGCATTGGGACGTCAAACTCGCACAATTGTTATGTGCTATTTCCAAGAATTTCATTCACACAACTAACATCATCGTAATCTCAGTTTCAGTACGCAGAACTGAAAAAGTTGGGGGGATATAAACTCGAGTAGATATAAACTGTCCGACACCTGTGGCGCATACCCGCATACCATGGCCTGTGGTATACGGGTATGTGCCACACGTGGTGTAGGCGGATAGATAGATAGATAGATAGATAGATAGATAGATAGATAGATAGATAGATAGATAGATAGATAGATAGATAGATAGATAGATAGATAGATAGATAGATAGATAGATAGATAGATAGATAGATAGATAGATAGATAGATAGATAGATAGATAGATAGATAGATAGATAGATAGATAGATAGATAGATAGATAGATAGATAGATAGATAGATAGATAGATAGATAGATAGATAGATAGATAGAAAAATTAAAATGCCTAGATTCGCTAAGAAATGTTTCTCATTTAAAACTCACGAATGTGCAAATAACCACGTTCGTGGTTATCAACAGCACCCCCCCCAAAAAAAACGTAACGAATGCAAGGCAGTTTAGGTAGTAGAAGCAATTTCGCGTATCACCACAGGAAACAACACAACGCGCCAGCTGCACGCAAAAATTTACACGACGTCTTAATTCAAAATCCGCTTATGCTTGTTTCTGAGCTATAAATATTGTATCTCATCTTCTGAATTTCTGGCATGGTATCAAAAATAATATCGAACAAACAGTACATGGCCAACTTACCATCGTACGCTAATTTTCCTGCATGTGGGCTGGCAGCCCACCGGAAGTACGTGAATTCCACGATTTCTCCCGGTGGTGCGAAGCAAACTTGCACGTGTCTATCTCTGTGGCCGTAGCGGTACCTTACATGAACCGAAGTCAGGTCAAGTATGGGCTCTGGAAAAATAAAATTGGGAATAGACATGTCGCATACGGAGTCAGTAATTGTGCACAGCCTTAAAAGGGCCCCGCAACACTTTTCTAAGTAACTATCGAATCACTTCACAAAAGGATTTCCTTGACTCGCGAATCGACCGCCGAAAAATTTTTCCGAATCCGTAGAGTACGAGCAGAGCTAAAAATTTGTCGCCCGGTGTTATTGCTTTCTCCCTTCTCTCGTCACGATACGAGAGAGAGTACGCTGGCAGCTAAGCAGGTGAGGATGGCAAGGGGGGAAAAAAGTAGGGTAACACGTGCGTCATGACCTTGAGCACTTTTACTCTTATTTAGGGGCGAAGCACCTTAGGGTTTAGGCTTGTCCATTGTCTGTCCGTGTGTCCGTCACGGCGCAGCACATGCAAGGCATGCAAGGTACCCACTATACGCCCACCGTCACTTTCATGATGTAGGGAAGCACCCACTATGCCATTATTTGTCATTCTGCTGGTACCCGCCACACATATGTAAGGCATTATGTGCACTTTGCTTGTCCTGTGGGTGATAACGACGAAGAATGAGCGCGTTCCAGGCCACACGTTCTTTTTTCTTCTATGGACGAAAACGAACGTGAACGCGCTCTCGCCCCCGAAAGGAAAAGTCTACGCAGATGGCAAGCTACCCCAGAGGCGACAGCGGGGGAAGCAGCGGCAAAACGGCAACGCCGACAACAAGCTGCTACACCGCAGCTGAGGGCGCGGGAAGCGGCGGCTCAACGGCAAACAAACATTGCATATACTGTACACACGCGTTGACAATCATTTACATGCGTGAGTGGGCAATGTCACAGGTGATTTACGATAATAACGATCCCCACTGTTTCGCCCACTCGTCATGATTAACTTCGTGGAGAAGTGCGGATTTTTCTTCGAACGCGTGGCTTACTTTCAGTGGTATCACGAGCGAGGGCGCGGGCACGTGGCTACCTCCCGCGGCGGCCTCGATGACTATGGAGCTCACGATGCTCAAATCAGTCAATTGCCGTCAATTTCGGTATATGGCGCGGTCATTTGGGTGTATGTCCATCATCTGTAGAAAGAAGAGGGAACGGTTTCTAGCTGAATTGGAAAAATTATTTACAAATTCCGGGCAGCGTGCTGTGTTATAGTGATTGTCTCGTGTCTTCTCAGGAGCCTCGACTACCGATCGGCAGCGTTTTCAGACCATGCTGAAAAAGTGTTGCAGGGCCCCTTTAAGCAGGAAAAACAGGTACACTGCACGAATCTTTGTGTCAGCAAAATTGGAGAGTCTATTCTCATGTAGAAGTGTTCTGCCAGAGGGGCACGAAGAACCAATATTTTCTTATGAAACGAACTAAATATCAAATTTATGGCTCACCTTGAATGCGTGGATTCACAAAGCGGTAGCTTCCTCTGGTAGTGAGTAGCTTTCCGTAACTGAAGCAAGTATAAAGTTAAACACGCTTAAATGTTGGCAAAGTGGTAAGCGTTCAAAACTCAAAACACAACTGTTCCAAAATGGACGATTGTCTGTGGCTTTAGCGTATGAGCCTCCGTTATAACCAGGCTACAGTTGCGCAAATGCGAAATGTGCCCTATAAGGGCTCCATAGTGTAGATTTGAACACCAGCCAGAACTCAAGCTAAAATTAGCCCAAAATAACATGCCATTTATCTTTATCACCAAATGTATCGCCAAATACAGCATAAGCAATATTATGGAGTTTTATTATTTAACAATAAACATTATTTTGAACAAACAACAACATGCAAACATAAGCCCCATTTTTTCCCATGTTGCTTGGTTTTCAAGCCACTGGCTAGTTGGAAATAAACGAATGTGCTTTTGTCAATTGTGTGCGCCCAAGTATAGTTCATGTAGACTAGATAGAGCTTTTCCTAGATGCAAAGTAATTTGGGAACATTCGAGCCAACAAGCCATAAGGAACATTAAACGTTGAAGGCATCTTTCATTGAAGCCGTAGACCAAAATTGATCCGTAGAATCAGCATAAAGCCGGTCTAGCTTCAAGTATGGTTAAATCTACTTGAAGATGAACAGTCCAGCTTCACTCTCTTGTGGATCTCTTTTGTAAGGTTCACACGAAAACACGCGCTGTGCATTAGCATTACAAGTAGGCGAGTATTATCAGCATAGACGACAACCAAAGTGAGCAACAGGCTAGCCACGCCTTTGCCACAATGCGCGCAACTTCGTCACCCCGTCTTCGCAGGCGCGACACCCGTTGCGTTGGTGCGCCTCGATGCACACCAGCCTACAGGCCGGAGGAGGACACGCGTGCGCATCGGCTGACACGATAGGCAGGCTTGGACAAAATGTTTCTATCAGCAATTACCAAGAAAAAAGTTTAATAAATAGGCCAAAATGAAATTTTAATGTAGCCAGAAAGTAGCCATGGAGCCAGCCTGAAATTGTCGTCACCAGACGGGGTCATATAGAAGCCGATTTAGTGAAAAGATTTGACCAACGGCAACCCTGCGCCATACATTAATTTATCCATAGTGCCGATTGGTAGGCTTTTCAGAGTAAATCGATTTCTACACCTGCTGTTTACCCTACTTTATATGTGCGAAAGGTGACACGCTTGCATTATCATATATAGCTCCAGTGGGAGGCAGAAATGTTATATATCCCTTTCCGACCCAGCGACCAGTATACTGGACATAACGAAAAAAGCGGTGCAGAAAAGCAAGCAGAGCTACAATATGAACCGAAACCACTTTGGCAGCTTCTGTAAGAATCCAGCAACATGTTTTTAAATGTAGTTCCTTCTTCAGCCCCATTTTCTGATGGGGGCGCCTCAGAGTAGGGGCGTCATCCACGCGGAAACGCGCGCGCACGATGTGGTCAAGTATAGAAAATTATTTTAAGAGCTCTCTTCGCGCCATTCAAATAATTTAAATCGTGCGTGCTGTCCTATATCTGCTTGATACATTGTTGCAAAAAGGTAGCGTTTGTAATCAGAAGTTTGCTGGCAATGCGAGAATGTATTTATGTCCAGTATACTGGACACCAGGATGCAATTGGCCCACATCGTGCTAAACATGTAGCGGAAAAAAAGAAAAAAAGAGGCAGTGTCACATGACAATCTTGAAGCCCAGCCATAGAAAATGAAACTGGGGCATGCTGGGAATCTAACAAGAGCATGGAGCACGAGGAGGGAGCGTCGTATGATGAGGTTGACTTCTGGACGCTAGGCGTGCTCCCTCCTAGGTTTTTTTCCCCTTCGTGGTGCTGAACGCTACGTGCGACAGCTAACTATGAGAAACTTTTTCTTGGGTGGAAACGAACCGTTTTTGTGTTTTAGACGATTGACCTTCTCACAGGGCCAAAAGCAACACTCTTTCAAAGAAGATAGCAGAATGTGTGTACACATACGTGCAACAAATTAATCCTAGTGTCCAGTATACTGGACATGGTTCTCCTGAGAAAACCATTGTACTTACAGTCTCCTTTATTTTTTTTGCATGCTTTTAAATGGCCTCTTAGCTAGAAAAGAACATTAAAAAATTTTGTTCTACTGTAGAAAAAACTCGGGTCAGAAAGGGATATAGCTACATATTTACAGTACATATGAAGGAACAGTATATGCAGGTCTTTGGACGCGATGCAGGGTCTGGACGCCTTCGAGGGGTTTACACACTACTGCATTTGTGATACCTGTACGTCTTGATCCCGTTTCGCCATGATCCTATGTAAATTCCTGCGTCCGGTTGTCGTGTAAAGGCGACTGTGCGGTTGGTTCTGTTCCAGGGCGACAGTCTCTGGTCGTGTATTGCGGCAATGCAGATGGGTGAGTCCTGGAGGCGAAGAGTCAGGAAATTACACTTGAATGCCTTGATGTGACTGTGCATAAGGCGTATTTTTTGGATCGTGCATTTTTTATTTGTTTTTGTGTCCCTTCGAAATGCTTTGTACGCTGTTGTGCACATCACATAATTTTGCAAGTTGTGCCACTACACACTACGAAAGAACAAGATACATTGAGCTTTAGATTAACTGAATCTCCTGCTCAATAAATGCGTTCAACGAGTCGTATAATGTGCCCCAAGCCACGAGCCACATCAAAAGAATCGTTCTTTGCGAGAAATAAACATAACCGAAAACGATTTGGCACTATATTTCTATCCTGAATTTTTTAATTAGATATTCAATTAGATTTAAATTAATAATAATTGCTATAAAACGTGCAAGTCAACTTATTATGGCATTAATTTTGTTGCAACAGAATATCCAGTCCATTCAGATAATGTTCTTTAAATTTCGCGCGTTTACAGACAGTTGTGCATACGCGGCATCTCACAGGAATATTCCCGATCTTTGAGAGATCGGGAATTCCCGAGTGAGAGAAGCAATGTAATAAGGTGAAACCCTTAGACGTCTAATCAAAGGAAAAAATTAAACGCTTGCGGCAGTGCGATGTTCCGCGTCCGCGGCGTCGACACGAGTGATGCAAAAAAATGAACACAAATGGCGGCGCCACATGACGTCATTGTAACGTCACAGATCAATATTTGTGACGTCATTATGACGTCGTGATTCTGACGTCGTCATGACGTCATACAATGTGACGTAACATGATGACGTCATCATACGACACGGTCGCTTGGTCAAACGTGCGCCGATCATGGAGGCAGTGCAAAGCTAGGTTTGGTGCAGAAAGCTTGCAATGCATCTGATCCTGGAGGCGGTGAAAGATCACGTTAACTACAGAAAGCTTTCGGAGGGGGCGGGTAAGGACCAGTACCAGTTTTTTTTTCTTTTGTTTTTTAAGCATGTTTTTTAAGCACGGCTGGTAACAATATGGTTATAAAACGTAGGCCTCAGTGCTCTATAATCAAGTCGAGGGCGTGCTAGAAGGCGACATAATAGCTTTCTCATCAAATGGTGCTTTTATTCGTTTTGTGTACTTTCGTCTTGGAGCACCCAATTCCCTGCAGCGCATCCCGCATAATTTTCAGGAACGTTGCAGTGCACCTGTGCTCGTGTATACGTTACAATTGTGGTATTTTGTGCTGGCTTTTGTTTGTGCCTAAGTGTTTCATGTATAAATGTGTGATCTTTAAATATTTTCTTCGCGTTGTGCATTTCGTGGGGGAGAGGAGTAGCCGGTTACTGTAAAGGCACCTACATTTCCTGTGAACCATATTAATGTTAATGTATCATCATATCAAAATTTTAAAAAGCAGTAGTGCCAAGCTGCTTGTGGGATTGTGTTTGACATTGGCGAGTCACACATGATTCAGGAAAACGCGAAGGATATGGAGACACTTACGTAGGTGTAAACCTCAGTACCGTACAGCTTGATGTGATTCGCACTGCAATACTGGGGACATGTCACCCTGAAGAAAAAAGAAAATGTAGAAGTGTTCCACAGGCAATACAAAAACTTAGATAAAAGGACACAGAAATTTACAAGCGATAATGAAATTATCACCGTGGTAGCTAAGCCATGGTAGCTAAGCGGCTAATGTGTTACTTGCTATAAGCTTTAGCGTAAGGTTCGATTCCAGGCCACAGCTGCGGCAATTTTATGTGCGATAAATGGGAAAACACACATTTGAGAAAAAGAGAAAGTGAAACCCGGGGTGGTTAGAACTATTCCGAAATTCTTCACTACGTTATGACTCATTATGTCGCGACGTATGTGCACGCTCAAGCAAACGGCAAGCAATTTTCGGCTAATCGATTCGTCAGGAACTCGGGGCTTCCGCTAAAATGTCAGCAACAACAAGGAAGTGATCATTTTACCATGACATTGTCGCATAATTATAAATCCGCACTACTTTAGAGTCTGTACTGTACAGAACCATCAAAGCATTAAAACAATCCTATCATGCAAATTTGTACCTTACATGAAATTTATCCATAGCATACTTAAAAAAATGAAAATTGGCTTTTGAAACGACAGCTATATATGTACCTGAGACGCGTGTTGTTGCTGCTGTTGATAACGACGATGGTGCTGATCACGGTGGCCGCCAGACAAGTGTCATGGCTTCTTTAACCGCATCAAGACAGCGAGTATGCGTTCGTGTGTTCACTATTTAAAGATAGGTATCCCTCGGTTTATTCTTCGGTTGCTTGCAGATTTTAAGGGCGAAAATATGGGAGATACATTTAAATATTTTCAATTTCTGATCATTGCATAAACACCCCTCCGCAAATAGGAGAAACAGAATAAGGTGATTGATGCATCGAATACGGTAGCATAATGAATATTTCGCTCACTTTAGAAGTAACAAACATAACACAACTGTTATTTCAAGCTGGTGGTAGTTTGCACAAAGACCTATTTTGCCATAACAAACTCGCTCCTACAGACCTCGTAGCTCTGTACATTCAGACGAATTTCCGCTATACCAAGTATCTGATAGTCGAATGGAACACCTCGATAAAAATAAGGTAAAGTCGTAGTTCGCATTTCAGACAATTTGCACTACAAACATATGAAAACCGACAGTCGCTAACATTAGGCCTTTATTTTTTAAAGAAATGATCAATCAACTATCAGCTGAGTGATTACCTATATAAGCAGTCATGAAGTCGAAGACTAAGCAGGAAGTCTTTCGATAAAATTAACAATGGCTCTAGTAATGGTCTCAGTTTCAACGGCCGTTGTTTCTACCGCCTTTTGAGTGTTAGGAACTCGCGCTTTACAAAACAAGGCAGCTAAGTTGAATTGTCCAGCTTAGTTGAATAAATGTTATTTGTCCAGCCATTATTCCTGCTTGTGCCTGGACCTGGGCTGCCTGAGATCCATCGTTCGTAGGTCTTGTTACCACTTTTTATTAGAAAAAACAGAAAAAGGTGGCACGCTGCATATAAGCTAGATGTTGATCTTGGTATCGTTTATATTTGGAACAAGTGCATTTTTTTGAACAACCTAATAAAATTCTCTGAGTATCTAATAATGTCGCGTATGGATAGGTTGAATGAACAGGAGATGGTGCCTCAGGCAAGCTGGCTGAACTCGCCAAGGAACACGAGGCACCTTTGAAAAAGATAGGTCCCCTATATCGAAAAAATTGTCTGATGCATCTGCTCCATGCCATTCACCCAATCCGCACATCGTGTTTCCATCTGTGGGCTCCCACCTCGAATTTGGATCATAACACCGGGTCTCTGATCTCGCGTTAGGAGGCTATCATTATCTGCAAGCATTGCCCGTGTTCATTCTAGCGATAACAACTGCCCCTCTTCGCGAAATGAATGCGTACAATGAGGAGAGTTAAAGATAGATAATCAAATCAGAGAACGGCATAGAGGTGAACTAAAATTTTTAGCATCCGCTTTGCTACCCTACATACAGACATCAGTCAACCTTGCCTAAGTGCTAGACAAACTATGGCAGGTGCCTGAGCTGTAGCATCTACGCCGCTCAATACGCATGATTACTACGAGCGAAAGCGTATATAGAAAAAAATATTCTTACAAGCACACGTAGCCCTCTGCGCAGTTAGAAGTGAAGGCACTGGTCTCACAAAAAATCCTTTGTGCTTGGCCTGAAATGGAAAATAGAGCAGCTGTCAAGGGAAGCTTCTGAGTCAAGCCCATCATATATGTACTGTTGTGGGTCAAATGGGGGAAGAACCATGTAAAGGACTATGAGCGCCGAGGAGGATGCAGTGAGGCTGTCTGTGGAGACAAATGGCGTGTGCGTTCGGTGCGAATGTATTGTCTTTGGGTCGACTGGTACGGTCGCCTGGTTTCATATGGCGGCAGCGCTGGGATTGAAGAACATACAGCGCCTTCAAGACGAATTAGAGTGCGAAAGCTTAAAATTCTTTTAAGGTGAACTCGTTAGAATCCTCCCTAAATACGAAAACTCGATGTATAAAAAACTCGAACGCAAAGTTTCAGGTGCGGCGGACTTCCGTAAGTGAAGTTGTGCTAATCAGTTGTATTCACTAACTACGCTTGATTATTTTACGGCACGTAGAAAAGTTTTGTAATTGTATCTGGCTTGTTTTCCAGGCTATACTACTTCGAACAAATTTTCAGGGCAACATCCAGAGATAATCATTTAGAGGAATGCATACCCAAAGTTTGCGACGAAATACATAGGCATTCCACTTGTATTTGTAGTGTGACATCTTGCACAAGTAATTAGAACGACAGTGCATTTGTCACCGCATGTTTCGAGGTGGCCTCTGATTCGTTTTCTCCTGGTGCGATCTTCATCGTCAGATGTTGTCACTTCCGCCTAAGCCGTTAACTAGGAAAGGGATGAAGTCATGAAGAGCCCTTGCCAGCGCCTATACGAACTAAACCGTTAAACGACTCAGTTGACGAGTTTGCAGACGCCATGAGTTTTCTATTATCCTTAAAATAGTCAGATAGACAATCCTCATGCAGGCTTGATGAACATTACACTGATAAGCCATCAGTCTGTCGTCACGATTAAGGGCACAAGGTAAGCCCTCTACGTCCCATGCATGTTTTGACCATTTTCATGAATCGTTTTCTCAATGGCTGGAAGGAATATTCACATAACACATGTATCATTTTCTTTCAAATTTTCCACTATTTTCACTGCACCAGATTTATTAAAAGCTAGCTAATATTAGAATTTTGGTGAAATTTTTACCACTAGGTTCTAAGTTTGGAATTATTTGCATCATTCAAAATTTGTAACGCGAGAACTGTAAAGTGCATAATTTCAATTCTAGTACTAGTTGCATGCATTTATGAAGAATACATGAAAAAAAAATAATCAAATGCTTATTTTGGAATACATGGGAAGTAATGGCACCTAAGTAATAAAATGCCCCCACCTCCCCGAAGGGAATCGTGAGGAAATGTGAATGCATTTCTTGCGCCGAGAGATTTCGCCTTCACCGACTTCTGCCATCGCCTTGAGAGGCGCCCAGCCAGCGAATGGTCGAGAGTGAGGCGCGAGCGGACGGGAGAGTAGGGCGCAGGGAGGAGAGAGAGCGAACGGCGAGAGAAGGAGCGGCGAAGCACGGCACCTACCCTCTCCTACACTCTCTCGCACCACATGCTCCGGTTGCTAGGGGCAAGGATAAGCGCGCGCGCCCGAAGCTGTTGCTATGGGAGAGGGAGTGAGAGCGGAGAGATAACACCTGCCGGCGGGCGGACGCCGCCGCGGACAACGCCGGACGCCTCACATAGCCCGACTAAGAAATGCATTCGCATTTAAAAAAAGATGGTTTTGAGATAATCGACCTTTAAGTTAGAAATCAGCAGAAAAGTGTACATATTTTGCCACAAACACCGTTCAACTGTTCCATTTAGTAGCTACTGAGCTTAGTAATCATTGCCAAAGTCTTTTTTTCACTTTCCATCTTGTCGTCTTGCTTGCCTTGCTTCTTTTGTGAGCTGTCGTGCAGCTCTATCCGCAATGTATCGTCACTTATCGTCGACATTTTCCAGCCTATTGACGGCATTTTGGCCAGGCTGCAATCTTAATTATTTAAGAATTTCGGCTCGTGCTATGCTGCCATCATTAAACAAAAGAACAACATCTAGTGTCGCAATCTTCAAGACTGTGAAATCTAAACACAGACAGCGAAGACAACGCCATCTCCATTAGCTCAACACTTCCACCGCACAGTTTGCACTCGTACGTCGGTCTAATTGCATCACAAATATTATTCATGTCCATTAGAGCACACCCATTGTCACTTTACACGCGATTCCCTTCAAAAAACGTTGAAAAGGCTGAAAGGTTCAACGATGAAGTGCTGGCTGGTTCAGCGTTCAGCCCTGAGTACGTCACCGGCATTCGCATTTACAAGAGAACCATATTGGTTGCCACGAAATTTACACTTGCTGAAGACCTTCTTTACACTCAGCATCTACACTTATCGACAGGCACGACAGACGCAAGTTGTAATGAGCTGCTATAAACTGAAAGAGTTCGAAAAGACGCGCTCCGAAGAAAAAGCGTGAATAAGAAGGCACACAGCGTTTTCGGACGGCCTTACATGTTACCCTACAATATCTTATACACAGCTGACTCCAGACAAGCATTATGGCTTCCGTACACGAAGTTTCATTTTAGAAAAATGAAGCGTAAGCACGAACCATATGCGAGGGGCTTGTCCCGGGATGCGAGTTCACTCACCACTGGCTTTGGCAAAAACTGCTTTTCAACCACAAAAAAATGCTGCTTAAGAAAAACACGAATGAGAAAACTATGCACAATGCGACGCACTTCCCAACTTGCAAAGAAGAAAAAAAACGGGATTTTTTTTTCTAATTTTGCCTTAATTAACCCTGTCGAAGTCGTTGTTTAAAAGCTTGGTGAACTTCATCTTCATAAGTCACGGCTGTTTCATGACGCTTAGAACTGGGTCATCCCATGCCGAATCAGCCAGCGTTTTTCCGACCATCATAATTATGGCCAAAATTTTTTTTCACGTTTTCGTTTAATTTCTAAACTCGTTCTGGTCGTTCCTTTCTTTTGTCAAAATTTTTCCCGCCTTTGTGAGTCCAGCATTTGTGAGTGCTCGTAGTTTTGTGCCGACTGAGCTAGAGGGCATCAAACAACAATTTCCTTCTGAAAGGACATTTGTGTGACGCACTCGATAAAATGATGTTTCCGGCGAGCTTATGATATGATGTGACAGTAAATGTAATGAATTACTTATTTATATCAATTGTCCTAGTCCTTTCCATACGAGCAATATTGAATAAATTTGCAAAATTTGATATTTTTTCAGAAAGATGGCCAATTCTGAGCACAAATAAAATACTTATTCTTGGCCTGTTCAAGGTCCTCCGAAATGAAAATAATTTAGGTTCTCATCGCATAGCAGGTCACATGAAAACAATTGCGAATTTCACTTTGTAAAGGAAGAAGCTTAGTATTCGACGCCAAGAAGCTCCCCTTGGTGGTCACATTAAAATAAACATGAAAGCTCATTTGGAAGCTCTAGCTCTTGTCTTAACATATGCGAAGGTACAAGAACGCGTTGTTTTTTTAAACGCCAGAAATATTGTTCTGAAATTTTTCATCTGCATCGGCCTTTCACAGACGCAACGCAAGTGGAATGAACCACTCGCAACTGTGATCTTCAGTGCAATCGGTTAAACTTGGGTGCAGATGGCAAACTAGGCATCGTATTCAAATAAAAAAAATGAGGTTATCATCTTCGTTTTATTGCGAACAAAGGTATGCTACAAGCCATGCGGCCAGAGTGTGATGACTTCTGGATGAGCCATCCTGCCGTTAGATATGTATACATACAATCGTGTTATTTTCGTCGAGGAGTTCTGCAACCCTAAAAGGTACGTTTTATACACTTAATAAATACACATATTCAATATTCTGCAGTAAACAAGCCAGCTATAGCGCCGGTAGCATTCACATAATACATTTATAATAACTGTCATATTAAAAAGGCTTTTTTCCTGGTTTCATAAGAGCACCCTGCTCGCAGGGAACCGAAGATGGTCATAAGGCTACGCAAGGGAAGAACAACTTCGCATTAATAACTGAACGCCTAGCCTTATGACAGTCTTGCTCATGTAACTTGTCGGGAATGTACGTACATCTTTCACGGCTTGATGACTCATTAGGAAGTCGTCACTAGAGAACAGATTTTAGGCAAATGACTATTTTGTTCCTTGCGTTCCTATCGCCCCATTTTTATATATGAGCATGAATTAGAGGTAGAAAAGGGCTTTCATAGGCTGAGCCTGCATGCCCTGACGGGGGGACTAAGCCGGGCGGACGACATCGTCACGTCTTGCTGTACCTAATGAAAGTTATTTTAATTAATTAATTAATTAATTAATTAATTAATTAATTAATAAATAAATAAGTAATTAATTAATTAATGGTGTTTTATTGTGTATTACTGTCCCACTTTTTTAGCGTTTGTGCCTAGATGCCCATAGTGCCTATCAAGCCTATTTTCAAAATCGGCACCAACATGAGCACTACTTAACCTCAAATTTCACTTTCCATTGCGGTTCAAGACCGTTATTCATCTTGCTGGGGAACATTGACTGTACTGAACTATATGGGGTTCAACCTATTCCTGCAGTTCAACCAACCTTCGGAAAACAACCTCTAGCAGCAGTGAAATGGGCCGTGCCAGCCACACACCACTACGCTGACATGGCGCGAGTGATTGGCGAATGCGAAACTGTGGAGATCCGTCAGGGGAAAGGAGAGGGAGGAGCGAAAGAAAAAAAACTTATCTGCTGGCGGTTTTTCAACGCGATAACGCTACAAAGCTCGTTTCGCGAAAAATTATGGTTTTGGTGTCGGCGTCGTTTGTTGGGAGCGAAACATCAGCGTTGATTGTTAGCGGAAATTTGAGTTAAATGCAAATAAAGAAATAATAAAGAAAGATTTGGTTTGAGTGGTACCGGGGACTCGAACCTGCGGCATATCGCTTGGTGTAGGGATGCGTTTAGCCACTCGGGTCCACGCACACATCCCCTAGTATGCTATGCACACGCACACATCCCCTATTTACTATTTACCGTTGGCGGTGCGCACATCTCAGAGGGGCTTCGGCGTTGCAGTGGCTTGACTATCAGCCGCAGGATGGAGCAAAGGGCCCACGGGCGCACTTTAATCAACACCTCCCGGCCAAGGTTCGTCGCGCCGCATGCAGGGATATAGGAGCCGGAGGGCAGGGTTGCCGTTGGGTGGACATCAAAAGGCACCAGAACTCAAGCCACAAGTAGGTAAAGTATCCATGTCATTTGATATTATCGACGAATTTCTCCCCAAATAGAACAGAAGCAGTGTTATCAACAGAGTCTTTACTATTGACGAATAAATAAAGCCATTTTGAATAAGTAAAACCACAAGTTTAAAAAAGAGCCATGGCACCAACTATAAATTTTCGTCGCCAACGGAGTCCAAAAGTAGCCAATTTGGCGCAAAGTAGCCACCAACTGCAACCCTGCCGGAGGGCGTCCGCAATTCGGATTTCCTTACGGGATGTTTTAGGTGTCCACCAAGAAGCGAAGCCCAGATACTGATTAGGAAGGCGATACGAACACGGTCCCATTACGCTATCGTCTTCTACTCTTGAAGTGAAGCTAAAGCCTTCAATATTTTTTTTTGCTTCTAATTGACTTTTTAAGGTATTCACCGAAAGGGAAGAAATTCGCCCTACGTGATTCGACCTAGCCTATCCGAGGCGTCTGTCCCCATCTGGTTTTTTAGCGATCTGGCTATCTGCTCCTGTCCTACCCTTCTCAGCCATACCGAAAAGAAGGAGACCCAGGAGTGTTTTGATTCAACAGTGGACACTTGACTCACCATGCTATATAATAAAAAGAGCGACCGCATTCTGCGACCTGTGCGGGGAAAAGTGCACGGCTATTTTCGACTTTCGGCGCCTTTGTACCATCATAAACAATAAAATTTTTGCTTACCTGTCGTAGATCCAGGTTGCGCACATCATTGTATTAAAATTATTTGCATTATGTAAAAGTTTATTGCGCCTACATTTACGACGTTTGGGACCTAAAATGTGTTTTGTCTGGCTATTTTTGGCGTCTGAAACGCACTTTTTAATGCCTACAAATCCGGCCTCGACATCACACTGGGGCCACATTGCTTGTAGCATACATTTGTTGGTAATAAAACACAGATGATAACCCCCTTTTCTTTTGAAATTTGCTCGAAAACGGTGCCTAGTTTGTTGTCTGCATATCAGGTCGGTTGGTTTGAGCTGAAAATCGCCGTTGCGAGTCGGTCATGCCGCTTGTGTTGTGTTTACGAAAAGCTGGTGCAGATGCCAAATTTCAAAAGAAAAAAGATATTTCTCGCATAAAAAAATTATACCCCATTGTAACTTCACTTGTGTCAAGCAAAGACAGACAGCTTTCTATTGCGGCATAATGTTTATCTTTAGTGCGAACACCAAGACGAGATTCTTGGCATTAAATACAGACCTTTTTTTTATAAAAAAAGGGAAATTTTTTTTCAGATGATCGGTTACCTCAGCGCCTTAACTATTTTCATGATATAGCATGCTAAACAGACTACCATTGATTATTCCATGCATACCCTTCGAATCTGCCAATTTTCCGGAAAAAATATCAAAATTGCGCAACTTCATTCAAATTTGCTCATAGTAAAAGCAGTCGAAGAATTGATATATAGAAAAAAAGAAATCATTATTTTTACACTCGCACAACTCCATTAGCTTCCCGGCAATATGATTTTATTGAGTGAATCACATAAACGTCCTTTTGAAGAAAATTGTTGTTTCGTGCCCTCTTGCTGGGTTGGCATGAGACTACAAACTCTCACAAACTGGCAGAAAAATTTTTGACACGAGCAGGAAGACATATCCTAGAGCGTCCAGGCGTCGCCTGTCACACACAACACGGCGTCAAGGTGGACGAGTCTCGAACTTCAAAAAAAAGAAAAAAGCCTGGAAATTTTTTCAGCGTTATTTTTCATGGTCGAGAAAACGCTCGTTGATTTTGCATGAATGACCCAGCAGTAATATCGACCTTACGCGTGGATACTTAGTGAACATTGCCAAAAGAGCTTAGTGAACTTCATCTCGATAAGCTGAAAGTCAGTCATTACGACTAAGCAAGATGTAGCGTCCTCACGAAGAGATTGGCTGAAATCCTTAGCCAAATGTAAATTGATGAGCACGGCTGTTTCATTACGCTTCAAAAAAGTTATGCAGACCATCTTCAAGCATTGTCAACTCGAGTGCAGGGCATTTCCCTTGCCCCACCGAAATCTGTCATATCCTCAATCGGTTCCGCTTAGGTTATTACAAACGCACTCGTATCCCAGCCTTTCGATCTATACTCGCTTCACCGAGGTCTCCTCTTCGTGTTCCGACTGCGGCGGATACAACGATTTTAACCACACGCTCTCGGAGTGCCCCCCTTTACAGCCCCACATGGATCAAGAGGTCTCGCAAGACACTTTTGATCCGCTGATCAAGAGCTACGACTAATGCCAACAACTCCAGGCAGTCCAGAAGGTCCACGACGTGGCGGTGAGGCTTGGACTTCCCATCCCGACGTGGGAGCGACCCGCAGTCCTCCCTCAATAGGGAGATGCCTTCTTCAGAACTTCAATAAAGGTACTACCTACTTGCCTACCTGCCTACCTGTTTGCTTACGCATTGAAGCGCCGGTCGATTCGAGCCATGCAAGCGTGATCGCTCATAATAAAAGTGACATAAATTAGTTCCCAGTCTGCTGCTTTGCGCAACATAAAAAAAATCAACTCATTCCGTCTGATATGCCATGTGCGATTTTTTTATTACAACTGTGATGTCCGATAATATGCGAATTTCTTCTTTTTTGTGACAACTTGTGAATCGTTGTATGCAACTAATATATTATGTATTGAATTGTACCATATGCCCTACTCCCTTACTCTGTGCCTTTTGGTGTGTCTTGGAGGTATTCAAATTCGGGCCCCCCTTACAAGGCATTCAGCATGACAGTGCATGGATGCGGTACAAATAAAAGCATAGAATATGCGCATTTGTGCTAGTAAATACCGCTGGGTTGTACACTTCTCGTTTTCTTTCTTCTTTCTTCCTTTTTTTTTGTTTTTGTAATAAATGAACATACTTGGTAAGCACATCAAAACACAAAATCATAGACTGTACTTCTGAATTTAGAGAAACACAATGAATATGTTGATTACATTTTGCAAACAAAGGATAGAGAAATAAAAACATTATAGAAACGCATATTAATTCAGTAGGGAAAAAACGTACAATTTTTTCTCTGGTGTAAACTATTCTAGAGGCACAAAAAATGCCTTAAAATTTTCTACTGGTACATTCGATAGCAATTTCGTGTTCTGTTAAGTAAGTTAGAAGTTTTAGAAGTCTGTAACAGAGCATCTGCTCGCTCATAATTAAACGTGTATATGGAATTATCCAGTTTTCTATATTTCGGAATGGCTATGGGTAAGTTCTTTTTCTAAGCTGCGCTAATGTACGGATTGTGCCATCAGAAAGTTTAAGACATTGCTTGTATCTAAGGGCCAAATTATATCCGTAAAAGTTGGGAGCGGAAATTATGGAAAAACGTGTAAATAGTGGTTTGGTGTGTGCTTTGTAGTGCACTCCAGCTACGTGACGGATAGCTTTCTTTTGTAGTACGTGTAATCTATTTATGTTTGTTTGTGTCGTAGTGCCCCAAACGAGAAACGAGTAGCTCATTTGAGACGAAAATAATGCATGATAGAGCTGTAGTTTAACACTACTCGGAAGCAGAAATTGTGACCTTGCGAGTAGGCCGACGGTTTTAGACATGCGGCCTAAATAAATAAATAAATAAATAAATAAATAAATAAATACTTCAACAAATTGAACCTGCCCTGTCACGTTGCTGTGTACTGCCGATAAGCCGTATTTCTTGTTTTTTCTGTGATTCAGCCAGCAACATTGCATCATATTAGGACGAGGGAGGGGGAGGGGTATATTGAACAAAATGTCAATTAAGGTTGCAATTTGGTATGTAACACAGCGGCGCGAAGAAACGCGGATGATGAAGAAAGGTGAGTAAAAAGGACGGGCGCCTGCTATATGTGTTCAAGAACACTCCAACTAGCGCAAACAGGAACTTTAATGAAAGTGGGTGTTTCTCATATCTAATATATGGGTCATTTCTGCAAGGAACCTAACGTGAGGATTCGAGAAGCACATTGATACTGATCTCAAGAATGACTGAAATGTGGAGACCGACTCTGAAATAAACAGTGTTTGTTCAACGGTTATTTTTCAACACATGGTGGCCATATGGAGTCTGTGCATTCCGCTTTTCGTCATCCTGCGGTGAGCGATTCGTATAAGGTTATGGGACGTTATCAATTGACCCAGACCTGTACTTACCCTGTGTTTGATCCACGCACGCCAGGAAGGCGATTAGCAGACATGCAACCCGCGGCAAGCGTGTCCCACGCATGGGCGTTGCGGGAAGAGGGCAATCCAGGGAAGGGAGATAATCCTTCCGCGGCCCACTCAGCACGTCGTTCTTAATCGTAGCACGAACAATCCATAGACGCAGCCCCGGCGAGCACTTCACATCGCTCGTGTAGTGGTGGCCACGGCTAAGCCTTCATACGGAGAAGCCGCTGTCGCGATCGCGGGCATGTCGTATTTCCGGCGGCACATCGAGCCGTCGCCTTGCGCGGATGTTGCCTTCGTCTCGATGGACCGATACGCCGCAAGCCACAGTGGCCCAGCGTGGTGACATCCCGGAAGCGTCCGTCGCTTGACGCCTCACTTCAACACGCGGCCTTATCATACAGCGGGCTTTGCAGCCACCATGGCATTTATTCCGAAAAATAATAGAATATCAACTGTCCGGGTGTTGCCCGAAAGGGTTGTCAGTGCTTCCTCGTTTGCTTTGCATCGTATCAGCTTTGAACAGGAGGTACAGCCGGACACAGTAGTTTGTGTGACGCGATTTTAACGACAAATACGAACGCATCATGCCTCCAGTTTAATGAGTTCGAGGCCTCTGCGTTGCGAATGTTGTGGTGCTTCAGACTTTGAATTCAAAACTAATCTTTGCAGTCTAAGGGAGGATACGTCCTTTTTTCAAGGCGACGCTGTTTAAGCTGGCGGTAACTGGTGCTCTCTCATGAAAAGCTATCATTATCATGAACTGACACATGCTCTTTATTTCTCTTTACATTGAAGTTGTTTAAGCTATCAGCAACTTATGCTCCGACGTGAAAAACTCCTCAGGTGAGCATGCGCCACAGGAATTGGGCAAGTCCCTCTGCCGTGTACAGCAGGTGCGAGTGTCAAACGAAAAGGATCACGTGAAAAATACAGAGAGGAAAGAAAGTATAGAAAGAGAGAGGAAGAAAGAATAGACATATATAAGGAGAATAAAGGCATGAAAAGATAAAAAAGACGAAATAACATTGACAGACAGAGAAAGAAAGAAAGAAAGAGAGATAGCGCTATAAAAAAAGAGGAAGAGAAAAGTAGAGCCTTATAAAAATAGAAAATTAGAAAAAAACGAGAGCAAGACAGAAAGGCAAAGCAAGAGAGAAATAAACAAAAACAATGAAAGAGAGAGGAAGAAGCTGAGAGGGAGAGAAAGAGATAGAAGAAACAATAAGACACAGAAAGACATAGGAAGAGACAGAAAGATATAGAAAGAAGTAGACACGAATAACGCGGTAGAAGGAAAAAGCAAGACAGAAAGAGAAAGAAAGAGAAAATTAAGAGAAACCGAGAGGTACAGAAGCAGGAAGAGAGAGAAAGAACAAGAAGAAAGTAAAGACAGAAAGAACGAGAATGAAAAAAAATAGAAACAAAGAGTTACAAAAGAGAGATACGAGAAACAGAGAGAAAGAGAAAGATAGAGAGGCAGAAATAAAGAAAAACAAGGAAGGCCACCCAGCCACGCTCTTCCTTCGGGCTTGACACCAAAAGCTGCCATATTTTTCTTATTTTCTTGCGATTGAAATGTAGTGTGAACTTCTTTGCTGAGCTCCATTGAAAGAAGCTCTGAACTTTTTGCAATATGAAGTTGCGCCGCCGCTCGCAATAAGCCCAGAGTAAGCGAGTGATATTGCAGCATTGCGGCTTCATTACACAAGTTCATTTGTCTTCAAGAAACACGGATTCATGTGCACGGAAAAGAAACGTGGTGCACAGGATTTGCGCACTCTGGTTGTACTACCACACTTGTCGTCCTTGCGCTTATCGGCCTGTTCTAACGGCAAGCAAACAGCTGCTATGACACATCGATTGGTCAATGTCGTTTAACAAAAAAAAAGGCGGCAACTTATTTCTGACAAGGAAATATAGAAAAGAGAAAGATGAAATTAGTCTTCCTTTATCCATGCTAGAGCTAGGTTACTTGAAGCACACTCGCTAGGCAGTAATAAAACTCAGCGGGTTTCTTGTGCAGCCGCCTAAGACGACTCGAAGGCGAAAGCCATCTTGTTCTTTTAGGGGCGAAGCACCTTAGGGTCGCACAATGTCGTCGAGGCTCGCCGTAGTCCCCAGTCGAAGCGCAGGTGCGAAACATCTGTGCGCAAAACCATCTACAGAGCGTACATAGCGCGCATATGGTTTAAAAAGACAAACAAAATAAAAGGGCCCCAACACCGTAAAAACACCGACATTTAAGCACCCATCAATGAAAGCATGTGACATAACAAATGGTTAGCAAGAACAAAATAAAAAGGCTGTTAACCAGAACAAAATAGAAGGCCGCGATTGATGATCCGATGCACACTGCTTCGCCCCTTCATCAGCATTCACTTCGTGGATCAGCGGCTATTTTCTTCTCAGTGGATGCATTGATCCTCAAACGCCTCCCCACCCCCCCTCTCCTCGCGTCCGACAACTTTCTGCACCTAACGTGCTTTAGCGCTGCATCCATCATCGGATGCATCGCCGTTAGCCTTCTGTATCTAGAATTGTTTTGCACAGACTCCGTGATCGGTACGCCGTTGACCAAGAGACGGTGCCCTGTCATGACGTCATATTGTCACGTCATGTTGTAAAGTCATGATGGCATAATGACGTCACTAAGGCAACACACATTCTGGCTATCTGTGAACTGACGACGTCACCGTTGTCATCTGCTTACATTGAGTTGATGTGACTTTTGTTGCAGTGACAGCGCGCCTACTTTCACTTGCGTATGACGTGACATTTCACCGACCTTTATTGAATAAATGATTGAATTGGTTAATTAATTATTTACATCATTTAAAACTGGTCCGGCAGTTTCTTGCGGCGAGACTGGGGGGGGGGGGGGGGGGGGTATTAACCTCTGTCCCATCCCGCATTTCTTTCATAATTTTTCTTGGCGCCGATGCCGGTCTCGCGAAGCATCGCCTCTCGTCAGATCTTGAACACATCGACGTTGAATTTTAGCGTTTCATGATGCATATGAGTTTTTCGCCTTTGTACTTGATCAAGCAATTTTGGGAGACCGAGCTTAAACGGTGATGACAAAACGATCGAGAGCTTGCGAAGGCTTCTTGAAATTCGCGTTGCATCAGGGCAGGTCGCCACGGAAACAGGGGGTTTTTAACTAGGCCACCTTTACGAAAAATTTTAAATGCGAAGCATTTCTTTGCGTACTGTAAGCACTTCTGCGTTTCTATCCATCGATCTATCTATATATCTATCTATCTAGCGGCCTACGTCTGGGTGCTCTCGTGATCGCCTCCTTAACTAGGGGTAGACCAAAATTTGTATGGGAGGGTAAGAGGTATTGACGAACATATCTGGCTGGTCATGAGATGAATAACGCGACAATCCTGCCACGTACGTCGTCAAACCCTTTCCTGCAGACACGTGTGGCTCGTACCCGTATACCACGGGCCGCGGCATGCGGGTATGCGCCACAGGTGTTTGACAATTTATATCTACCCAGGATCGGTGAGAACAGACAATAGTAACTTAAATGCGAGAGCGTCAAGAAAAACTGACGTCGGCAGTGTTGACCGGACGAATGCAAATAATAAATATCAGAGTCACAGCAGGAATCGAACCCAAGCAATCTGCGTGACAATCAAGTATTCTACCACAGAGCCAAGCCAGGTCTCGGAACTACTTTGGAAAAAGACCGTACCCTATGCAGGCGCAATGTTGGTGAAACGTCGATCGTGATTGCAGTGCGGGCTATCTAATTTTATAAATATTATATATGTACTCCTATGAAGCAGGCGTCATGTCGGGCTAACGTCAATTGTATACTTAAGCGCCATCCACTGTAGTTGGTCCACGAAGCACTCACCGGGGCTACCGTCCTCGCAAGCACAAGTGTTACATAGCAGCTTACCGCTTCTGGTGTTGGTAGTATCCATGTTTCTGTTGGCATCGTTACGCAACTGTAAACAACTAGTTATATGAAGGATATGCGACTGTTCAACATATATCTGTGCGCACAACGTTTGTACACATCTTTAACGTCATTTCGTAACGTTTCGCTCAATCAAAAATTACAACCCAGTCACCTTGTCTCCGCATGCTTCGCATAACATCGATTCCCATGGTATTTGGGATCTGTCAAAGTTTTGTGGTTAGACCATTCATCAACACTCAAGAAATTTAGGGGGGAAAGCGGGTGTTAATGACAAGGCAGCCGAGTTCGTCATTAACGATTAAGGTGTTGAAAATGTGGTCAGAGGACAAAACGTCGAAGCACAAGTGACATGAACGACAAGAAATAACGTTTTTGAAGCCACAGGTTCCGTTCGTAAGTGATGGTGAACCATGAAGCGCTGTTCTTGTGCTAGTGTGAAAAACCTGAGAGCAAAGAACCATGGGATCCCCGTATACGTGTGGCACGAAATGAAGCAGAGTCAGCCAATAAATACCACGACCAAACGCTTACGTCCGTGCTATGCTCGTCTGTCTGACTTCCCCAAGTGCCAATAAAGGCTGTTATGAAGGGACGAAAGTTAGCTGGTTCCAGTATGTATACACTGATGCGAACACACTGCCACAGTTTGCTTGAAAAACTGACGGAGTCCTCATACAAGTCCGTGAAATCACCGAGAGTAAGCACACGTTCTACACTGAAGAGACATCGGTATTCCTTTGGCGTCTTATGGTGTCCTGTAGGAAATCCTGTGGTGTCTTAATCTGACCACCAGATGGCCTCTGCAGACTTGCTGTTGCTGCCAGACGTTTAAGTGGGCCGCCGACATAGTCGCATGCGCTTTTGCCATGTGAAGTGGCAACGAAATTCCGCTCTGCTGATAGATTGTGGTCCTTCTCGGGGTAGTAAATGTTCATGAAGTTCTTTTTGTTTTAATTGAGTAGTCACTTAGAAACCCGGCTTATCGTCCATCCACAGTCTCATGTCACATGGTGACGCAGCAGTCAACAAAGGCCTAAAGCAAGGCTAGCAATGCTCAATAGACGAGTTGCATAAATAGCAGCAACACTGTAAAAAAGCCCCGAAACGTTCAAGCAACTCTGGGCTAAGCCGCCACTGTGCATGAAAACAAATAAAAAAGCGCGCAGCAATGTGGCGCTAGTGCGATTGAAAAAGAATTATGAACGTGAGATAGACGTTTCATTTCGATGTGAACATTTTGTGTGATCCAGGGGGTGTGCACGCCGGCCAAACGCACGGGACTACTCATGCACAATGGCGGCCGTTGGCTGTTTCCTGTACATGCGTGCAGATGGAGCTGCAACAAATTCTTTTTTTGCAACTCGTCTATACCAATGAAAAAAATCTAACAACGCCCAAAACACTATAAACTGCCAAAATAACCGATAATCGGTCGCAATAACTTATCTAAAATTGCGGGGAAACGTTCGGTTTGCAGCGCCTACCAGCGACATTGGTTGTGGACATCAAAATTTTTTAGGGGCGAAGCTCCTCATGTCGAGACCTGGCCGGTTGTCGAGCGGCGTCGATCGTCAGCCATCCTCTGTACCCCGTAGTGTTCCCTTATCGTACAATAGAGGTCGCTGTGACACGATATTGAGGATAGTATTGAAGATAGTAAGCTGCGACACGATATTGAGGAAATACTAAAGTGAAAAAAAAAACAAACATGGAGTGCCCCTTATGAATTCGCTTAGGACAAAGCGAAAGCGGTTGTCTTTTTTGGTCTCAGTCGACGTATTGATCCGTCGATGTTGCCTCCAGTATCGGTGTTATTGCGATCTTCCTGCACCTCATCGGGTTTTGCAATACCTCCGTGACCGGCCCACCTTTGACCAAGCGACGCTGTCATCTGATGATGTAACATATTTTGGCATTCTGTGAGGCCGTAACGACGTGATATGGTGACATCCTCACCTGACGATGATTTTCTGCACTCACTCCTATTTACGCCGCCAGTGCCAACGCCGACGGTGAATTTTCGCGTTCGGAGAGGCAGCTAAGCCTTTCGCCTAAGTGAATTCGTTTAGACTGATGTACTGTACCCTGAACACTCCAGTCTCCTGAATTTCACCACCATAGGTTTATTAATACCTGAGCAAATGAATGCCAAAAGCTTCACTTCAATTTCCCTCCGAATTCTGCGATGGTGACGTTACGGATTTTGAAGCGCTTTAAACAATGAAGATGTCTAAGCCGGCCGTAGAAACTTTGGTGTGTACAAAAAAATACCATCATCATGAAGCGGTATGTGTCACAGAAATTCGGCAAATCCCCCTACTCAAGGCCGGTCCACTAAAAACTAACCAGCTCCTCTACGCGGACACTTATGAAATAACGAAGCTTCTGGCCTTCCCTTCATCAGGCTATCGCATTTCCATGTTTTGCAAGTCTTTCGGATATGTTGCATCTCTGCTCTTTATTAAACTAAACTCTCTTTGTTAAGTTTTTAGCTGGTAGTATAGACCCTTTTACTGTTTACAAACACAGGCCCTCGACGGCATCCGGTTTCGTCCACCGATGTGCCTATAATAGCACCGGCGGGCAAGAAGAGCCTTAGCGAGTAGCCGGCTGATTTTCTACACTTTCCTTTCCTATTTAGCAAAATATTTTCAAATAAAGCTTCTTTTGAGCTACACAAAGATTATAACGGATTTCTGTGAACTTTATGCACCTTCCTTTTATCTAAAAAGCTAAAGAAAGACTTTCCTTACCCTGAAACAACTTTGAAAACGCGCTTTCGGTTTCGGTGTTAGGGGCTGATAAATGAGGTGACCGGAAGTTTCTTGGGGTACAACGCTTGCTGCTGTTATCGCAATCTTGAAACCGTCTCTAGCCCCGCACCTTTTATAACCACAAACTATCACGAGACAGTCGTGTGACTACGGCAACGCGCACACCATGTGTTGGGCTAACTGTTGCCTTCTTCCTTTGCAGTGGAAGTTGTGTGTAATGGGATTTACCCAATTTCTGTGGCAGATACGCGTTTGTGATGATAATAGTTTTCTGATAAGCCACAGAGACTTCTGTAGAGAGCTTGTGTAGATGCTTCGTCTGTGTCGTTCTTGTCCGCCGTACGTCGTTGTGAACTTAGCAGCACTGCCTATGCCATTTATGATGATGTTTCGCCGCTCTTGCATTACGTCAACGATAACTCGTAACACGTCGGCAAAATTACTTTCTCACTCGTCGACTGAAAGGATTGTTGCCGCAGCGCATAGCGCCGACCACGGCGAGTGCCATCGAGTGCGATGCACTCATTGGTCAGTCCACTTCATTGGGATAAGGAAATATATAAATGGAAGGATCAGTGTTCCATATCCATACGAATGAATGGCGACGTTTCGCATAATCGCAATAAGTTTGTTTGATTTCTTTATCGTGTTCTGAACGTGTTTAGGCAGAACAACTGCGACGCGGTACCTTACTCGACAGACGCTACAGCTTGCGGCTGCCATTGTTCACGTCGCACAGTGTCGCAGCGCTATAATGCTCACATGCTATCATTGTCAAATGAAACGCGAACAGTGGCAAGCATTCGCACTGGCATAGTGCGCGCCGTCCAGTCATCACCATTGACAGGCGCGCGTATGCGCAGTGCTGTCAAACTGGATGTGCGCGCACGCAACTGTTCGCGTTTCATTTGACGCCGAGAGTACCTCAAATCCCAGGTGTTCTTAGCTACCGACGACGGTGGTGTACGTCTCGACAGCAAAGTTGTACGACTTCGTCAGCTGGCGAGACACCGAAGTGCAGAGGCTGGCTCAAGCATATTCACTGGCGTGCGGCAGAACTTCCAAATCGTTTTTCCATATTACGGGGCAGGCAGTCGAAAAGCGTAGCCGTTGCGCAATTTTTTGTAGCACGACGATCACAAGTGGCTAAATTAGAGCACCGAAACGCGAAATCCAACATGAAGACACTGCAACAACGCATGCAATCCCATGAGAATGCCACAACTTCTTGACACAACCAAGATGGCACCCGGCTCACTGTTGCCAGACGTCCGAGCAATTGCGCATAAGGTCTATTAACCCATTTATAGACGCCATTTACGCACGGTTCAGCTTTGATGAAGCATCTGTACGGAGTACTTCATCGGTACGTACAACGAGGAAATTCTAGGGAACTGGAAAGGCAACGGTGGCTGCGAGAAAAACCCCGAAGCTATGGAAGCCCTACCCAACGACGACCTGACCGTAGATCTATGGGAGGTGCGAACGCTCGGTTTCAACGCGAGTTTCTGTATCTGGAGTATTTTGGACATCTCTGTAGTTTCTGAAACTGTCTGTGGTTTGTCGAACCTCTCTGAGCTGAGAAGTAACCTAAAAACAACCTAACATCCCCTAGCTAAAGCCTGGCAGCAACCGCATTAGACTTCAGAATTGTCCAGCTTCGCTGTTCGAAGCTGCGCGACTTAGTGAAAGCTTCGCAATTTTTAATGCATTTGTTATCACTTGATAACGACGCCCATTATGACACACATTTTCTTTTAGCGCATTTTCTCGTCTACCAGGCGTCTTCGCGTAGGAAGCTTGCTGTTTTGGGTATCATGAAACAGTAATTTACTACTACAAGAATAATAGTTTGTCTCTGTAGTGTCTCTGTAGTGTATATATATATATATATATATACTAGAATGTTGTCAATGTGGCCCATCGACATTATATGGCCTGTTTTTCTGAAAGTTAAATGTTACAAACATAACGTGAGTACGTCCGTTAGGAATTTTTGCTACTTTTCGCGTACCTAATGGAGTGCGTTTCGGCGGGTGAGTGCGCAATACAAGACCTTTCGAGTGCAGACTACAAAAAAGTGCGGCTGACTACGAAATATATTGCGGTTAACACGGTCACGAAGTGAGCCTGCGCAGTATACGGACGCGTACGTTGTATAATACAGTTGTGTTCGAAAAGTCTGGAGAAGTTTTGATTGAGAGAATGCCCCAGCGTGTGAGAACTGCATTAGTTCGGCGTCGCTTTGATGTATGAGTGGCTAGCACTCTGCTTTTTTGCTGTAATTGTATTTTCGTTTAGTCTTCTCCCAAACTACATTCGTTCGAATCTCAGCTTGAAGAGCCAGTGAAAGGTTTTCGTCACTCACGAGGCGACAGCGTTCTCACGAGCTCATTAAATCACATTCGTAGAAGAATAACAGCCTTCCCTGTTATAGTGTAGTTACAACGACTCTGTACGTATACCACGGTCTATTTGCGCATGAGGATGCAACTTAAAATTTTGTGAACTAGTTCAAAGAAAAGCATCTCGCAATGGAGTAAAGTGCTGAAGCTAACGATATGTGTAATTTGCGAACGAGGTTGCAATCATGCTCATCCCACAAAGAATAGCTTGGAGTCACTTTTCACATAAGCAAACGGAGAAATCACATTTTGGCAAGTTGCACGAAACGGTACAAAAGAATGAACCCAGCGGCCTCAGGTTCATTCATTTGGAGCCGTGCTGCGTTTATAGAAGCGCAAGTCATTGCCTTTTCCTTTTCTTCGCCTCCCCTCTCTTTTCCTCCTTCCGTGGT
>JALIZH010020293.1:0-28469 GCA_030522465.1 Rhipicephalus appendiculatus
CGATGGGTGTTTCGATAACCCAAAACACCCTTACCCCCCTAAAGGGTGTTTTAGCTAGAACAAAGCCGATATTCGATTTGAACTGCGCGCGAATCACCGTGATGGTGATAGTGTCAGTAAAGAAGCGCGACTGTGCGCGTGTTCGTGCGCGGGCTCGAGAGAAGCTCTCGAGCGACGGGGACAACTCGGCGAGCGACAGAGGCTCATCGGGGATCAGACATCGGGCCATGCCCCGACATCACGGTCCTGCCCTGCTGGTCCGGGCCCCGTCCCGGCTCCGACAATCGCGAGGTTCTGCCAGGCTGGGCTTCGCCCCACTCGTCCTCGGATCCTGTTCCGAGCGAAGCTCCCTGGCGGCTGGCTGCTGCTGTTCCTGTCACGGGTCGAGGCACTGTCCCAGGAGCTGTCGCGGTGCTGTTCGTGGCGCTCGACGTGGCGCTGTTCCCGTCGTCACTCCAGGCGTCGACTGCCGTGCCGGGATGCTCCCGGGCATTCATCCTGTAGGCCGGGCTACGCCCCGGTACTGACTCGGCGAAGCGCCCCGCCACCTGACGTTGACGGCGCCCCGGGCGACCACACCGACTGACGCACCAAGGCGGACCACAGTGCGGTGTGAGTGGACAAACTTTAACTCCCGCATAAGTCGTGATCGCGCAGATGTTTGTGTCCCGTCTCGTCTCGTGTCTGCCATGTACATAAAGTGGTGTCTCTTTGTTCTTGGGTGTTCTCTGTGTACGACTGGCTAACCTGCACCCACATTTGCCCACATTACTCTTATAAGTAATAAAAGCAAGCTCGAATCATGCAAAAAAAAAAAACTTATCTCTCGCTGTCATTCCGGAGCCCACGAAAAACACGACCGTCCCCTAGCCGAACTTCGTAAAGGCTGAACCACATGCAGCGTTTTTTTCCGGCGTTTTCTGTCGTTGCGTCTCTCGGCGTCATGACATCAACGCCGCCAGAGAGGGCGGCCAACCACATGGAAAGCGCTGAGGCCCGCGCCAGCCCAGCGTCACACATGCGACCAAAGGGAATGAACTCGATACCTCGCAAAGCAGTGTGAAGTATCCGTCAATTCACCAACAAAAATATTCCTGATTACAGGTTTTATGTCTAACTTGCAGTTGTGTAGTGAGGGAAACAAATCACAGTGCCGCCGAAAGGCTATTGTTTGCTTTACTTGTAACGCCACCTATTGAGCATAAGAACCACAAACTCGTAATATATGGCCTCTGAGCTTGAAGTTGTCGCACGTTTTTGAGGCCACGTATTCGGCCAATACACTCAGGCCTGCTAAGCCTACCGATGAACTTGAGGATGGCGCTCGGAAACTGTTCGAAGAAATCCCGAGCGCTTGCTGTCGAAAGCTTCTGAGGAACAAGCTAATTCAAATACAAGCTTCGGTTCAGAACTTGCGGGTCACGCAGAGCACGGCGACGACTTAATAGATCTACAGTGGCTAGAATACTAGAAGTGCGATCACCGCCAAGCGGCTCCTATGGGAGGGAGTGACGCCGCCTTCCGATGTTTCCGCTAGGTGGCGCGCGCTGTCGTATACACGTCAGGCTCTCAGGCTAAAGTGAGCTAGAGTAGGGTAGTGGGCTCGCTGGGGTCCCCTACCTGACGCCGGCTATGTCACATGTGTGGTGGCGCCACCGGCGGCGAATGTAGGGTGTTGCCTGGTGGAGGCGTTTGTGCGAGCTGCATCTATGCTATTTTTGTGCGCTGTTGTCATATGCACTACACATAAATGCACGCGACTTTCGACAGGGTAAAAGGTGATGCTGATGTTGCTGAGACAATGAAAAAAAAAACAATTAAAAAGAAAACTTGCGCGAGCTAGGTGCGTTCACGTAAGACAGGGTGTATGCAGCTCTGCTGTAGCTCGTTAAAAGGTTAAATAAAACACACTGCTGAAAGTCAGCACTCGCGCGAGTAAATCAACAGAAAACATTATTTTATGAAGCTCTGTCGCCGCTGTTACTTGTGCGAACGCGCGATTAAACTGCACAAAGAACTCCGTGCATATGAGGGATGCTGCGCACATTTGAGGTGCATGCAAGTTGCACTAAATGTGAAAAACAGAATGGCAACTTTTCAAACCTTATTTTGAGCGGTTTGCATTTCTCTAGAAAATCGCACTACTTTCTTGACGCACGCGAGCGTGTGATAATACTGCCGATGCTAACCTTGACGCAGGTTAGTTTACCACGAGCTTTTAATGCCATATATTCCACAGCTGATGATGGCTTCCAGCTGCTTATCCTTTCTGCCTCCAGTACTCTTGTGATATGGCACCACCACATAACATTATACAGTTAGTTTCTTGAAGAACCGTCTCAGCCTCGGCTTCACTTCGCACTGGCGCCTCTTTCAGCAAGGCATATCTCTAGCGTACACCTTTCAATACACGTCAGACGAAGAGTGAACGAACATCACAACTTCTTCTGACTGTACCTCGCTTTTTGCAGTCAGCACAGTCATGCAGTAGACGACGCCGTCGCTGCCTATGGGAACTGATGCTTGCTTCAAAACACGGAAAGAAGTCTTAAGTATATAGTTTGAGCCAGGGGCATAGCCAGAAATTTTTTTCGGGGGGGGGGGGGGCACCTCCTTGATTTCGGAGGGGGCACATCCTTGAAACGGCCATTTTTCGCTATGTATGCCATGGCGAAAAAAATTTCGGGGGGGGGGGGGGGGGGCACGTGCCCGGTGTGCCACTCCTGGCTACGCCACTGGTTTGAGCTATCTGGATTAGCGTGTAGATCACCTGAGATCTCTTCTGAACGCGCTTCCAAGAGTTGCGCACACGTCGCAGGCGTTTCCGTCGAGTTTACGGCACGACCATCAATGGTACGAGAACACACCTTCTTCTCGAGTTAAACACTCCCCCGACCGCTTTTTCTTTCGGGTCGGTCTTTCTCGTGCTGTCTTCTTTGCAGTCTTGGGCAGTAACTAGTTACTAGTAACGCGTTACCGGTAACTAGTTACTATTTTCAGTAACTTGTAACTGTAACTAGTTACTTTTTAGTTGGAGTAACTTGTAACTGTAACACTGTTACTTTTTTACACAGTAACTGTAACGGAAAATACCGTTACAGTTACTTCTGTTTGTATAAAAATTTATCCAATAGCAAAAGGCCGATGTTACACACTTTTCACTTTTTCGAACTTTCTCTTTACCATATCCTATCCACCTTTCAACTCTCCAATAAGGCTCCCCTCGCACTTCAGGAGAAGAGGTAGCTAAGAGAGACATCTTCCCCGCAGAATACCGTGTTCGAAGTTTACTTGTAAAACACATGTTGTAAATCAACCAAGCTGCGACTGAACAGCTTGCTAAGTTCACGTCCTTTTTTCTTTTTCTTTTTCTTTAGTTTTTAAGTTTTTATTGGGGGGGGGGGGGGGGGGCATATATACTCTCTTTATCACTTGAGCTTCTATGTGTCGTGGAGAATTCCAGTTCCGAGGCGCCGAGCTAATCATGTTTGACAGGTGGCTAGAAAACAGCAGTGCGAAACGGCTGAAAGCCAGAAGTGCCGTGGAGTAGCGAAGCATTTTAAAACTTCTTTGAAATTGATTGTCAAAGGCCTACTCCGACTTAACACAAGAATTATTAACCAAATGAAATACTTTTTGCCTCCTATGCAGGTGGCATCCTCAGTATTCACTAGCAAGAAAAAAGAAAAAAAAAGAAAAAGATGAGTGCACATGAGTCCATTAGTCACACACATGTCCTCACAAATTTTCGGTAGGTGGCTGCGCTTGCTGTTGCAAGCCAATGCGTCGTGGCGAATGAACCACGTCTCCGTAAGACCCCCCCCCCCTCTCCCTGTCCAGCAGTTGCATGGTTGACTTTAGCGTTTCCTTTCCGCATCGTACTTGTACATTATCCCGCACTGATTGTCCGCAGGTGTACGGTATTTGGGCAGCATGTCTTTGGGTTTCTCGAACACGTGTCCCGAAGTATTGCGGTGCTCAAAAAATGGTTTGTATGATCAGCCCCCCCCCCCCTCCCCCTGGCCCCTCGTGTGTGCGCACGAGTGGGGCAGGGGGGGTGGGGGCGACCACCCTCTAATCACCTCAGAGGAGAGTGGCTCTGCAAAATCTGCCCCATACATTGCCTTAATGGGGAGGGCGCCGCGACGATGACCCTTAGCCCCCGCCCCCTAAAGGGGAGCCCTGTGTACGCTTATGTGCCAAGCGGACACCTTGGAGAACATACGGAATAAACTCAATGGACGTCTTCTTCTCTCTTTACGCACTCGTCGTTCCTCTTCGTGCGTTTTTTATTAAATAAATTCTTGCATTTGGTATGTAATCACTTAGTTATTTTACACGGTAACGGAAAAGTAACGACGTTACTTTTAATGGTAACTGTAACTGTAACAAGTTACTTTTGGAAACTCAGTAACTGTAACTGTAACAGAGTTACTTTTTTTGGCTTAGGTAACTGTAACTGTAACAGTGTTACTTTTTTACTGGTAACGTGCCCATGACTGCTTCTTTGTCAAATACGACGCGAAGTAAGGCAGAATCGTAGGCACGGCGTCTTCTCGCAGGCAAGGTTTCACACGTGGTGTACGACGAGCGCCTGTTTAGCGTATACGTACGGACGTATTCATTAAAGGGGTACTGACATGAAAATATTGAGCTTTTTTTTTTTTTTTTGCGTCAAAAGAAAGGCCAAGCCTTTAAGAGCCTAGAAAATGTATTGCTAAGCGTGAGTGCACCTTGAAAAAGTAATTACAGTGAATACTTCCTTCCCTTCGATTATATGCACGTATAGTCTCGTAGCACATACTTAGTCTCAAAATGAAATTCACACGCAGCACATGTATCGTCCAGAGCTTTGTCCGCTCTATGCATACTCCTTTCTTATTGCTTCCTCATGGCTGCATCCTTCGGAACGCCGAACAGAGACGGCTTCGTGCTGCCCTTCACGTGGACGTAACCTGTCCAACAGCCTGGCGCAAAACAGTGGTTTTGCCGTCACGGCGGCATTTTAACAGCGTGAGACGGTCACTTGTCAGGCCACATCGCAGTACGCACAAGAACATTCAGCAGATTGAGGACGCAAGGCGCGACGGGTTCTCAAAGGGACAAAAATCCGCACACTACGGAAGCGACTATAAACAAACCGCTCCAACTGCCCCAGCGCCAACGCACACTACATTCAATGCGGCGGTGGCGCCGCGCCGCGGATGCGCGCCGAAGCACATTTGTGTGACATTGGCGGCGTCACCGCAATGCATGGCGCCGGCCGGTGAGCGAGCCCACTACCCTATTCTAGCTCACTTTACTCAGGCTGAGAACGCTGTTCAACGCTGCTACTCTCCGGTCGAACGTGCTTCTTTTGCCTGTTTACGCTGTTCTTTCGTGCTGCATTTGCTGGTCGGACAGCCTCGTCGTGTTTCTGTGATGTCTTTTCGGAGTGCGCGCCGTGAGCAGGTGTCAGAGCCACTGTTTTAAGCCCAGATGCACGACTGGGTACAAATCGAGCAAGCAGAAGCTTTCATTTTCTGAAGTCCACTGCGAGCTCCACTTCGAGCACGTTATTAACTGTGAGGTAGTGCGTCTGGACAGAGCTAGGCCTGTAATTTTGCCGCATGTAGTTTCAAGGCTCTTCCCAAATGCGCCTTTCTACCTCTTCAAACTTGTGGCGCAAGAAAGAAACCCAAAGGAGAGATCATGCCCGCCGCTTCTGATTCCTCAGAAAAGACGTCGAAAGGACGACGACAGGGAGCCGCAGAATTAATCAGAGCCACCCGACCTTCCAAATGCGCCCGTTTACGACTACACAGACGTTCTACCCCACGAAACACAAAACCTCTAAAAGACTTCTCGAAACGGCTACAAACAACTATAGACGTCTTGGTCTACAGAAGACCTAAAATAGACATTTTGAAAATATAAGATTCGTGCCTCAAATGTGTTTGCGTACAGTTTATTTGCCTTTTTAACAACTACGAGAGCCTTTTTTGCCAAAACAAGTTCATAACGTCTACACGAGACATATTTCAGACATTCTGTAGTGCGAGCGCAACATGACTACTTCAGTTATTCTTCGAAGGTTTTGTCGAGAAGCGCCGAAATGCCAAATTGTACGCAGGCGCGCATTGGCGCGCACGCGCAGTACGCATCAGCTTCGGTCGGCGGGGTGCTCATGTTGAAACTTGTCCTTCCTCCGTAACGGTAACGGTCTGTGATGGTTCGATTGGCAGGCCGGCGGTCATCGTTTGGTGTTTTGTGAAGCGTTTCCACCATTTCTGTACGGATAACTGTCTCTTATGCGGTATCAAGTAACTGTGATCACACTGTTTTCCGCATATATTCCATCAGTGTTTCGTGAAACAAGCTCTACTGTGTGTTTTCGCCGACGGTTCGTTACAACAATGGCCGGATCTACTAGCCCAAGCCACCTTCGTTGCAACTCGGAACGTCGCACGTTCGGATAACGTACTTTTCTCGGTAAGTGAAATTAGGTGCGGCTGACTTTTCGTCATTACTACTGGAACTTTATAGCATAACTTGTAATTAAAACATAAAATAGGACATTTCCCTGCTGGTGGTTGAATCTTCGTCGAACGCAAAACTATATATGGGGGGACGCGCCGGTGCGAATCGTAAGCCGGACTTACTCGCCCTATTTCGGGTCACCTTGTTCTTCTGCGGCTTACAGCAGAGAACACCTGCCAGTTAAAGCTCATGTGTGGGTGTTTGCGTGCGAGTGCTTGCTCGCTTGCTTACAACCATGTCGGCCGGTCGCTAACGAATAAAGTGCAAGGCTCCTCGATCGCTTTGTGAGTGCAGTTATGATTTATTGTCGTTTATGAACACATGACAGTTTATCACATCTGTGATTGGAAATCAGCCTTTAGAGTGACTTGAAGTTGATACTCTGTTATTTGTGGTAAATCATAAAGCTTACTTGCTTTTTTTTTGTATGCAGCTTTTCTTCACTGCTGTTTGTACAAGACATTGGGCCTGTCACCGCGCCAGCTAATTTGGAAGCCAGTGCAGTTTCTCTGACGGGACCTGGAGTGCATCCATGCAGAACATGAATTTATGTTGCTGTCGCGGCAATCAGCTTCACCTTGTGCGGTCACCTGCTGTCGTATTTCGTGCCACATTCGGTTGGGCTTAATTAATAAAGCCGCTTTTACAACATCATGGGATAATTTGTTGTTGCTGATAAGCATGATTATTTGTGCGCCATAGACAGAACGTCATTTATGAAGTTCGTGTTAATCCTCTGCGTGTTCAGATTTATTATAAACCGATGTGTTCTATATTAAAATTGGATATATGTGATGTGCTGAAGTAGCCATTAATTTTCGCGGCACATGACACTGAAGTATGAGGGAGTGAAATCGTCGAAACACTTGAAGACGCCGCAGTGAGGACATGCGTGGATGAACAGGTATGTTAGTGATGTTGCTTGATTGTTTGGTCACGTTCACGACGCCTGACATAGGAAGTGGGAGAAAAACAGGAAAGAGCTCTCGCGGTAGCTCTTTTCAGTTCCTTCAATCTCTAACTTCCTATGGTAGCCGTCAGGCTGCCGACCAAATGTGCTGCAAATGCAGTTACATTAGCTTGTTTTATATTTATAAAGCCGTTACTACGAAATTCCGAAAACGTCTTTAAAAAACATCTAAAAAAGCGTCTTAGCTTGGTCTTGTCAAAACGTTTTGTTTAGACAACTTCTAGCGGGACATTAGCACGGCTATCCGACGGTCGGATAGCCGTCGGTAGCCGTCCAGGGCTACAGAATGTCTTGACCAAACATCTATTAGCTCTTTCGGCTAGCCGTTCAAGTCGTTTTTTAGACGTCATGGTGGACTGATCATTGACGAAAAGAAACTTGCAGAAAACTTTTGCGTTTAGCGGGGAAGCGAAAAGGTTGATGAATTTGTGGACCTCGGTTTCTTCACTCCCGAGGCTGACAAAAGTGTTCCATGTTTGTGAGAAGAGTAAAATGCTCTCTGATTTTCTGTGCTGTTGTTAACTGAAAAATATTTCCAGTTTAAATACGCAAGAATAATTAGGTCCTTAAAAACTGCCTCATGCAAATGTTAAGTATAAAAACATGAAGGCGATTGCTATCACTGTCATAGTGGCATTTGTCGTGCTTCTTGATTTTTCTTATAAACCTTTGAAATGGCAATCATTCCCAAAAAATTAATCTGTTACATGATTCAGCGCCAAGGAACGATTGCGAAGCTGTTAGCTAGCCGCAATATTTGCGATCGATCTAAAGCTTCACTTATGGTACTGTGCGTACGGTCGTAGCATAAAGTTATAGTGTTTAATATCTGCCGCGAAGTTCATTCATATGTGAGGCACTCACGCCCTGAAATGTAGTGGAGACACACAAAAATTCACGGCGTCAACAAAACCATATCGGCCACAAACCAGCCTTGACATAGCAGCTTCGCTGCAGTGAGCCGAACGAGCGACGTGTAAGCTACAACCAGCGCCACCTGGACAGCGCCGGTCGAGGCATCGGTGGAGAGCGTCAGCGCAGGCGGCGCGGTCTTTACACTTCCCCTATTCTAGCCACTGTAATAGATCTGAGGCGGGTGGCAGCCATTTTGGCAGCAGCGACGACGCCGTTACGTAGCGGAAGCTGCTGCCAGCCGCGCGCTGATTGGTTCTCCGTCCATCGAACGGCTTCCGGCGGCGACGCTGACGCCGGTGACGTCTGGACCGTCCTGAAGCATAGAGAAAGGGAAAGTTGGTAAAGAGCGGACACTCCCATAGAGCCATGCAGCCGAATTAGAGTGCAAGGAGGGCTTCCCCCTCTCCTGAAATGCAGTGGGACACCAAGTGGTCGCTTATGATACTTCGCGAGTTTCGGTTTTGGTTGCTGTGCGCGTAAAATTTTTTAGGACATGGTGCAGCGAGTTTCCGGTTTCGGTTTAAAGCGCACGCGCAGTTTAAAAGTTCTGACGTGGTGCAGTGCGTGCTAGGGTCTCCCCCCCCCCCCCCCGCTCGCATATTGCGTTCATTTGCACTGAGGCAATGTTTAGCGAGTATTTGTTTTTTGTTTTCTTTTTCTTTTCAGATCACGTGCACACACGCTATTGAATAAGCACGAGAGCATACAAGACAAGCACAGACAATGGAGAAATGCTTTATTTTGTAATACGGACGTTTTCAAAGACACACAGTGCAATACAAACTGAACGAAAGATATCCGAAGCAGAACCAATCAATATAGAAGGTAGCTAAAAGAAGTACATGTACCAAAATGTTTTAAAAACAATTGGTTTATGTGTCATACACATGTGGTGCATGAAGGTAACTTAGAGATATTTGCGCTTGAGAACAAGGCAAACCTTCCAACATAAAAAAATATGTATATAAGCCGTGTGCGACATTTGCACTGTTGTGCAGACAGTGATACATGCGAAACGTAAAGAAAGTTGCATGAATACGTTTCCACTAGGCATGCAAACTGAACTGAACAGCATGTATACCTAACACAATAAAGCGACTTGGGAAAGGTTGTGTACACTTGTGGTTATTTTGTTTGTCTCTCTTAGTAGAGTGCTGCACATTCTAAGCTATCTGCAAGTAGGCCCTGTTTTGGTTCTTCTGTCACATTTATCAGTGACAATGCCCCATGACGACAGACTTATCCCGATATAAAAAAGGCACTACAAGTGATCTCACACTCTATGCAGCACACACATGTCAGTGTGTTGACAGGCGGTTGAGGTAACATTTTTAGAACAGATGTAAGTACAAAGTACATATGCAAAAGCTTTGTTTGCACAAGCCAGGAGACAATTTCCATGATCTGATCCACGCGAGTTGGTCTCGCAGAAAGTTTACCAGCTCGTCATTTCTCCTAATGGCATAACGACACTTTTGGGCATTCCTTTTTGGGAGATGAGCTATTGAGTGAGTCGAACACTTTATCCATACGCTCACAGAAATGGGCTGTAGCCATAGCTGCTGCGGGGAGCTCCTTTGCGTACACGAGAGCCATGATTGCCACACTAAGCAGATGCACTTAGCACCTGTACTGCTCTGCTTACTTTCATGTTACAAAAAGGCTTCTGGTAGACGTGCGTCCCGGTCAGCTTAGGCGCGAGTTTAAACCGCAACTCGTGAGTAGACTTATAAAGGGCCTCAATGTGAGACCACTCAATAACTTCATATCCTAGGAACAACTTGTGTGCTTGCAGGTTGTTTCGCGTGGTTTTGATTAGGTGTGGCACATCAAAAACAGAGTACACCCTTTCACCAGCAACCTCAAAATAAGGACGTTGAATTGTAATTCCAAGCATATGAGAAAGGGCAACGTTTGAGGCTCCTTGGTCACAAATTAAACATTTGACTGCGATTCCGGCGTGTCCAAGGTTGTTTATAATTGAGACAAGCAAATCCTTTGTAACACTTCCTGGCGTAGATACGTGTCCTATTGTAAATGCGATTGGCTGGACCCACCTCCTAGAAACACCAGTGAGAAGGACAACCATGGCTCTGTCAGCGATATCTGGCGTTCGAGCTGTTCCATCGTCAGCAAAGCCTTGCACAAGATCTTGAGTTACATCATAGGACAAGTTCTTCTTCAAAATCACTTCATCGAATATGAGTGAACACACCCTGTCGCGCTTATCCCATGTCTGCATACAAGCTGACACACTCAATAACCCCTGGAATCACACCTGGTGACATTCGAATATTTCCTAACCAACGCCTCAGTGAGCACTGCGTAGGCAGAAAAAAATGGGCGCTAGAAAGCGGTATGCTCTTGGGCCCCTGAAGTTTAAGTGCAATGCAAATTTCTTTAGCCATGCCGGAAGCCTTTTCCCCTGACCCCTATTCATAACCCGCACATGTGCACAAAGGAGACTGAAGACCTCTTCGGCCACGAAAGGACGAACGACACCCAAGACCTTGGCAATTGATGGAGGTAGCTCCCTCTGCTGTTTCCACAACCTTTCAATGGTCTTGCGGCAGGAGGCGACCCTTGACTGCAGGCGTTTGATGGTGCGACGAAATTTCCGCGACGGCAACTTCATTCCTCCGCAGGGAGCTGCAACGGGAAATGCTTAAAATCAATATAACAGGAATACAAAGAAGTAGTGCGTGATGAGACGTTACATTTTTAGAGACACTACATTGCACAATACACTACTGTATGAACAAAAGACAGCCAAGTAGCATTAGGTAATGAACCATGTTAAAACTTGAAATACATGAACCATTAATTGTGAACATTACATCGCCTGGGATGGCAGTTAACGATAAGTGAGTGCCCATTATTCATGCTGCGATGTTAACACCTGTTCCCCAACACTTGACTTCTGAATTTATGCAAAAATGGCATGCGAGTCCACACAAATTATCAAAGAGCAAATGTTTCCTTTTTTTAGCAAAGCGACTAAGCTCTGCATGTCCTTAAAGAGTTAGCAGAGACACTGCAGCCTTCATGAAAATTATGTACGTTACGAAGGCCTGAATCATTGCAGTAAAGATTTGAAGATTGCTTTGCGGCTATAAAAATTTACAGATTCTACTCACCGTTGTCAGTGCAGGTAGTGCCGGACGATGTACGAGACCCACCAGCTGCAAATAAAAAAAAACACCAAAAACGTCTCATTTTGAATGGTTCAAATAAGTGCTTTTCCATGACAGTAATAGTTAATAAATCAAGTACTCACCATGGCACGGTTCAAACGAAGCCGGTGTTGATTCGCGAGGCTCACCAGCTGCACAAAGCAAAGAAGTGGCATTCAAAGGGTTCAAATCAGTGCTCTTGTACAACAGAAATCTCGATTCTCTCGCAAGTACTCACCAAGACATGTTTCCGACGAAGAACCCAAGAGCGATGAGAGAGACCCATCTGCTGCACAAAAAATAAATAGCGTCACTCAGTGTCTCAACCGTGGAATATATCACATATCTCTCACAAGTACTTACCAGCGCAGCTTTCTTGGCCAGTATCACATTACTACAACAAAGACTCCCCACCTACAGAAAGAACAGTCATTGAATGGCGTGACTCATAGCATACGTCAGTTTAAAAATTAAATTAATTTATCAGTAACTTACCATCTACAATAACTTCATAGCCGTGTGCTTTCAGCGATGCCGCAACCCACACACCTGCAGAAAAAAATTACATGTCAGCCACACATACATCATTTAACTCATTTCACAAAACAACAAACATACATTGCTAGTACTCACTGTCAACAACTATTTCATCTTCACCTGCACTTTGGGTGGCGAGAGGATCAAGAGCTGCAGAAAAAAAAGCAGTCAAGCGAAAGGCCACATTGAACGGCGCTGAATAAAATAGTTAGTACTAATTCGTACTAACACTCTCGCACAACACTATCACGGCCACTACCAACTTGTTGATACGAGAGGCACACCACCTGTCGAAATATTAGTTATCTAAAGAGCGCCATGATTACATTCCTGTTCATACGCATAACTATCTGTTCTAAACCCTCGCAATTCACCGCCATTTGACAACTACAGCAGGCAGCTGGAAAAATGTGGTTTTTCGAGCTGCAAGATGCCCACCACCTACAGACTCATTTGTAACTCCCATAAGTAGCAAACATAATTAAGAACGTCGTTCGGGAACTTATACGACTAGTGCTCATGCATAACTAGCACCTGCTGAACTTTACTTTTTATCCAGTACTCGGTACATCTGTGCTACTCAACTTGTTTAGCACACAATGTATATGCTACGTACGATTAAGCAATGTCAGGTACGCATTGAGCATCAAACCACACAACATGAAGATGTCCCTTGCTTACCTTGCGTAGGAGGAGGGACGGAGGGTGCAAGCAAGTTTTGTAAGACTGTTGTGCTCAGCATTCATGAAGTCATGCTGCCTGAAATGATCACTACAAACTGTATAGTTGCGAAGCGATTTCATCGACTTTCCCCAGAGGTCCTCTCTTCCAACATATTCTAGCCATGCCGTCAACCTGTGAATTTTTAGAACACTACATGAGCCGCATCGTGAAAAATTACCTGCAAACACACATCCTACACAACCCGGTACTGCTGTTACTAGCATTTGCCACAACATGAGCTCACGCTGACGTCACTTATGCGAGATCATTGCTGAGAATTTTTTCTGCAGTTTTTTTTTACGCTTGTGTGGCATCGTCCAATTACCTACCTTTTTTTATATACTACAACCTGGACACCATCACAATCATCGAAAACTCAATAAATCATACTTTAAAAAACAGTCTTATACAATCCATTTTAAAGCTCTGCACTAATACACAGCATGTTTTCTTATTGAAATTACTGCACTACAATAAAACACTTCACATCGGGGCTCACCTGTTGTCCTGTGGGATGCGAAAGAAGCTCGTTCCGGGCTTCTTGCAAGTGCGGCCGTTGTTCCTTCACCACGCCACACAACAGTAGGGGTTGTACGGCCGACGACTGAACATCTGAAAAGATTATTTCAGAGTCATGTCGGTGTCGTAGTTACAGCATACGAAGTTATTTTGGGGTCATTGGCAGAGACCGAATATGCAACTAGAACGACTGCCCTGAGTTATGCAAATGCGACGTCGTTCGCAAAAACATCCGTACTAAAATGACAATTTCGGTGAATCATCGACATTTCATCATCGTTTAAAATGCACCGAATTCTGAAAGAGTGGGCATTAACCATTGGCGCGTCTTCTAACAAGTAACTCGAGCCACCCATGCCATGCATAGCTTAGGCTTTCTTGCCCTGGGCCCTTCCACAAGCGAACTTGCTGCGCAGTTTCCCAGAAGCGTACTTCGAAATATTCTTTAGCAAAATAAGCAAGCCACACACACAATAACCATCACCGAGAACTCTTTTCACTCGTGTGGAGTGCCTCGCTACGCGCACAACACGTTAACAATGCCGAAACCTTCGGCCTCAGGATCGTACGTTACATGCTTTTCATTTCATTTAACTTTAACCCACTTCGCTTTCAAAAAAGTAGCAACGACTTACAATTGGCACGTAACTAATTACACAAAGGTCGACCCTTCTCGTTTCCTTGAGCGCGCGTCGAACCTGAACTTTCACGCGTGACTACTAGGCAAGTACCTGCGCTATGCCTGCTACGCGCGCACACTTAAATCGGCAAAGGTCGACGCTCCTAAGCCTACTACGCAGCGCTCAGAGAGAACAGAAACGTGGGTTCTCACCGTGCCGTCGTCCGTTGGCTCAGGCTCAGCAGGTGACACATTCAGCAGCGGTCACACTGCCGCGACGAGAAGTGAAAGCATACGCCCAAAACCCACTACGCGCAGCCGTTACATTTCAGATACAGCAGGCCAACCAAGCCTAAGCCTACACCCCAACCCGCCAACGCATTGCGTACGAAAACACACCCTTACGTACCTCCTTCCATATCTGTTCTGGAAGATTTGTCGATTTCCGTTCCCGCGTTCGCCTGGTGGCGATGCACGTGACAATGTTTTTTTCGCGAATTCTCAGTTCATTGTGCAAGAAAATGTTTTCACACGTACAGTAAACAAATAAAAAAATTTTAAAAAGCTACACATTTACGTTACACAACTCTCTTTTTTTTGTTTTCTTTTTGCGCTACTTGCGCCACCTGAACGTCGCTTATGACAGCTTGCGTTCTGCGGGATCACGGTTCCCTATGATTTGACGCGGAAAATCTCGAAGGCTGTTTGGGCGAGGAGGTGGCGGGGAGAGCTCGATCCTCTTATCACTGAGTGTCCGCTCTTTGGCCAATTTTCCCTTTCTCTATGCCTGAAGTGGAACGTTTCGGCCACCGTCACCGGTAGCGTCGACGCCGAGTGACGCCGGCGTACAAAACACCGGGAAAACGCTGCATATAGTTCGGCCTTTACGGAACGTGGGAGCGTCATTCAGCGCCGCCTGTTGCCTTTTACAGAGAGTGTGGAACACTCTTTTTGCCTGTTAACGTCACGTAGCACTTGATCTTATTTCGAGCTGGCAACTCACTAATAATCCCTCGCATACCACCTAAAGGCATCAAGTCTGCCAGAACGGGACCCTCGCTATGAATGAAAGAAAGAAGTCTAAACTTTCTGGCTTGTGCGCACGTGTGAATAATTCGACGCAGAAGCGTTATAACTGCAGTAAAAAACATCGCGATCAGTTTGTGTCATGCGCAGAAGGTGTTGTTTACTCTATCACCTTGTCATGTGGGAAAGAGTACGTTGGGCAAACGGGCAGATGCCTGAATGACCGCTTAAGAGAACATTCTTACAATGTAACCAAACTGGCGACGAGTGGTCATCTGGCCGCACACTGCATGCGCTGTGGCTGTAAGCCCATTTTTAACGAAACCAAAGTGATTGCAAGAAGTTCAGACCAGATGACCAGGGAGATTGTAGAGGCTTTCGAAATTAACAAAAGCAAAGATTGTGTAAGCTGCCCACCTGTTTCGTTGTCTCAAAAAGAGATAGCATTCCTGTCGCGGTAGCGGTGGCGCTGTGGCCGTTAAGCAATGTGTTGGTGCGAAGGTGATGTTGACACCCTTTCCCTCTTTCTTGTACATCGGTATTTATACTATTATCGTGTGCAATAAACGTCAGTTGTTAGTAGCGCCGTGTCCTCGTGCCTTCTCTCTCGTGTTCGTGTCTCCTTGCGCTGAAACATAATAAATTTAAGGGCTCGTGGCTTTGTTGAACAGAATATTACTGAGACTATAATACAATATTACTGGGACTTGAACAGCCGTGGCACCTGGTTTTATTATTTTGTTTTTGTGCTTTTCGGCAGAATGACATAATATTCGACGCATTTATATGTGGCTTGCGTGGCGAGTAAAAAAGAAATTCGTTTTTGATTAGATGTATTTGAACAAAGAATTCACAAAGAAACCGCAAGTTCGGGGAAGGCGGCCTTCGAGTAGCGAACATTTTGGCCATTTCGGAATAATAATAACAAAAAAAACAAAAAAAAACATAAAGATATCCGGGAATCAGTGCGTTAAATGAGCGCGTATGTCAGCAATGGACACGCACAAAGCTTTGGACAAGCGGGCTCGTTGCTCTTCACAAGTTAGACTAAACACGAGGAACACATGCAACATCGCATCTTGTGCTCTATAATTACGGCACGAGGCGTAAGCAACGGAGAGGTTAGAGTGGGAAAGGATACGCTACCCCCTCTCCTCATAGACATCACTGTGGGTATGCCTCTGTAGAGTTCATAAACGCGGAATTTTTCATATGCATACAAAAACAAATATTCCACTCAACAAAATAAATTCTCGAATCGATTTGCTTCATTCATTGACCCACCCTTGATAGCCGAGGCGTTGTGCGAGGAACTGTGTCGAGTACTTTATAAAGAATAAATCATTGAACAGCGACACGTGCTGTAGTATACAGCGTTCTGATGCATAAAGCTATAAACAGAAGATAAAAATCAAGAATAGAAAAGAGAAAGTGCAGAGATCATACGTGTACATACAATCGGGTGGGAAATGGCACATCAGATGATCCGGCAGGATTGCCTCTGTGAACGTGAATAGACGCGGAATATTGAAGAATACAGCAACAGTGCGCGATGCCTGGCATATTCTCCCCTGCCGTGGGGTCAATAATCGCTCCTTTTTTTTGTGAATGTATCTGTACGAGCAGCCTCTTTCACGTGCTTCTTGTCCTTTTGATCGTCGTCTACTCTGCCACTATTTGTGTGTTCACGCAGCATAGCATTCTGATGAGTTAGCGTAGCATTGTTCTTCATCGCAGAGGCATATGCGCGAGCTCTGACGAAAAAGAAAAAAAAGAACAGCCAAACAAGTATGCCGATTTCTCGAACGACTGACGGGTGCGGCATGAACAAAACACGTGCCGCGGTGCTGCAGCCGCGGCGGAAACGCGCACCCTTCCTTCCTTCACGCAGCCCGAGAATGCTGCGCCGTAGCTTCCTGCCCTGGCGAAAGTGGATGTGCGCTACTTTCTGGCCCCACCGTTCGCTCTGCTTTCCCACCGACAGGTGCGTCCACAGGGGCTTGCACGAACACGCAGCCTCGAATAGTACTTCGACTGTCGCTGCTCTCTTGTGCTTTTTTTTTTTTTTTTGTCACATTCTACTCCCAGCGCGCCACAGCTGTTTGCTGCTGCGATGTGGATCACGGTGAAGGCTCCGGAGTCCCCGCTTCAGCCACGCCGCTACACCGTTATCGCGCCTAAATGATGCCTGCAATCCGAAGCTCACGCGCCTCCGACGTCAGAGCCATTAAGTCTGATTGTGGGCCCTCTTCCGACCACGAAGTGCCACCGTGCGCCAGTGTGTGCTCGTTCGTGCGTGCGCGTGTTTGAATCGGCGATGCGAACGACGTTCCCTGTCCACTACTCGTGCGATGAACGTTAGCGAAGAAGAAAAAAGTAGCGACGCCGGTATTCTTTTTTTCTTCTTTCGTACATCGGAATATCGAGGCGAAAATTCGTTACGTCGGCCAGCACATAGCAGAAAACGACTGGTGTTGCCGAGTCTGCCGCTATTACCAGGGTCGCCAGCAACGCATCGTCACCCACCGGTGCCGCAACGCTTCCGCAGTGCACAAGATTCATCGCCGCTCACATCCGTCTGGCCGGATATTCCTCATGTGCAGTCGTTCCGCAAAAAATTGTCCCATTGTGCGTTCCGCGTCGCAGCGCATGATTGCTCTTGTTTCATACCGGAGCTCGACGTATGCCTAGGTCGACAGGCCGCCCTGTATGAGTCGGCGCTCGTGCGTTCCTACATGTGCGTCGCAATCTGGGATGACAACAACGCAGTGTTGTGGTGAACGCTGGAAGATCGTGAAATCTGTGCCCCAGGCCTTCCCGACGTTTTTCACACACCTGAGACCCGCTGTACGCCGAGGTCCTGCTCTGACGTCTCTTCGCTGATGGCGCTACAGGCGTGCTGTGCAGAAGCGCGGGAACAAAGGCATTCTTTCGGGCACATCGTGGAACGTGTAAGAAAGTTTTTTTTTTTTTTACATTCCAAACTCTGCTTTCATGGCGCTTTAGCAGTGTTGCTCGCGGTCATATTACTGCACTGAACTATAGCGTCAACGTAGTGAACAGGTGATTTGCTTTGGAGCGGGACATTGGCGTGAAGGCTATGGAGGCGGGGCTTCCGCACATTTGTGTTATTACGGCAGCTTTGGTTGATTTCGGTTCTGCTCGCTCGCAACGTTAGCGCGTTTAGAAAAGGATATTCACGAAAGGGTGAATGGCAGAATCTGTTCGATGGTTCAGTGTACATTTGCGTCATATTACGAGTATATTTTTCTTGGAGAACTAAACAGCGCGTTTGCGGCCGCACACTGACCCACTACGTCATGGACGCCATGTTTGCTTTGGAAAACGGGTGTGCTTAAAAAACAGGTGGTGCTGTCCAAAAAATAGAAAGTAAAGGAAGCCATTCCTGCAAAGTGAAGCAATAACTGCGTTTTACCTACGACTTCCTGCAACTGTTTGAGTCTCATAATAAATAAAGCAGCATTTAATTCAGCAGGGCAAATGAGAAAATTATCAGTAAACTTAAGTACTATATTTTGGCGCGGAAGCAGGCATGCGCTTCGATTCTGTAGCTTCCACAGTGCTGTCGAGAGAAGTTGTCTCTGGCATCTGATGTCAGTCACACGAGGCGCACGTAAACAACGATGAGTAGCTTGTCGTCCAGCGACAGCGATTTCTACGATTTAGGCTGCATTCTCGTCGTGATAATGTCCATTGCGGTGGAGCTGGCTAGAGGATGGTGGACAATTAAAACATAAAAATCAAAGTGAAGTATTCATTATGTGTTGTCTGGCTCCGGTATCTGTAGAGCGTTAACACTGCATACCAAGAAAACGAAGATCCCTCTTTTGCGATGCCTCAATATTGTCGAATAGAATAAAAAGCAGCGGTAAACACGAAATACAAAGAGCACGACGGGACAGCCAGCCTGTTTCGTTGTGTTCTTTGTATTTCGTGTTTACCGCTGGTTTTTATTCTATTCGACATGTACCAACCAGCCCAGTCCATCACCTCGATACCTCAAAATTGTGCTAGTACTCCATTAAAAGGACAAATTGGTGAAGCTTTCACTGAGCCGTGTAAGCCTTGAAACAGCAAAGTTGAACAATTATGAAGGCTAATCTTGTTGCTTCTAGGTTGTTCTTAGGCTATAGCTAGGTGATGCTGGGTTGTTTCTACGTTGCGCAATGAGGTTCGAATTTAACTACAGACAGTTAAAGACACGACGCAGGCAGGTTTGCATTACTTCGGGGTCTTCACGCAGCCGCCGTACCCTTTCCCGTTCCTCAGTATTCGCACGTTGTACGTGCTCGGTGTCTTCGGCTCGCCGCCGTCGCTTCGCAGCCATTTTATTGCGATAGCAATTATATGGACACTCTCGGCTGGTGTTCGCGGTCGGCGACGCCGCCGCCGTCATACCCCGTATATGTATATGTATCTATATATTTATAAAAGCCACAAAGAAAAATAATTCAGAAAAATGCTTCCGACGGGCGGCATCGAACGAGGGACCTCTCGCTCTGCAGCGCGCGGCGCTAACCACTGAGCCACGAAAGCGCACGTCATTCAACGTTCAAACGGCGAGCTATTTATATACAGCGAGTTTTCAGCGTGTTTTCAGCATTACCAGCGAGATGGCGCAAAGGCCGCGCTCGGCGGAACTTAGCTCGGTGTCCGTCCCGCTCGTCGCGACGCCCGCGCGCATGCACTCATCTGCCTCACGCTGTCTCGCGCACTTTGCTCCGTGGGGGGTAGACGCCCTTGCGTGCGCTTATCTCTCGGGGGGTAGGGGGGGGGGGAGAATTGGGCGTTTGCCGGAACGATTGCGTTGTAGTCATCGAGCGCACGAAGGTCACTTCGCTCGCGGCAGTCCCCCCGTTTGCGAAAAGAACACGCTTTCCAAACACAGCGAAGTAACAACTGTGACACTTGTTAGTTCGCGATCGTCTGTACTTGCGAATACGTTTCGTGCGTCGTTTTTGTTTGAGCAGCGCGCGAAGTGTCGAGCTGTGAACGTTATTAGTTCTCTCTCGTCCTGTGCGTGTTGTTTTCGTGCGTCATGTGTGCGTGAGCAGCGCGCTGCACGTTTCGACCTGCTTGCCATTCGTCGCTTGATATTCCAATTTGTTGTTATCGCATTCATTGCTTCGCCTTGTGGCGAAACTGTGACTTTTTTTGTGGCAGCTGTTGCCTTCTCCCTTTTGATGGAAGTTGTGTGTTGTGGGATTTACCCAATTACTGTGGCACATATACGGTATTATGATGATGATAGTTTTCTGATAGGCCGCACAAATTTCTGTGGCACATATTCGTTTGTAGCGCTAACTGTTGCCGTCTTCATTTTTAGTGGATCAGTGGTGAGTAGTGGGACTCACCCAATTTCTCTGGCGCATACGCGCTTATGATGATGATAACTTTTTGGTACGGGGTGAACGAGGAACGATTTGCTAAACTACGTCACTGCTAAAAGTAGAATTGGTGAAGGGGGAGGGGTCAGTGCTTTCAACGCATGTTTTTCAAAAAAAGAAAAAAAACGCCAGGCCTGCGCGGAACGCGCAGCAGTCACAGCGAAAGCTAGAATAGCTGCCTTTCTAGAGCCTTTTTAAACACTCTTGGGGCAACTATTACAAGCACACTTGCATGGAACCCACTACGCCATAAATCATCATAATTTTTGTGTAGTGGGGAAGCGTCTACTATGCCATTATTCGTCATTCTTCGGAAAAGCGTGGTACCCGCTACACAATTGTAAGGCATTAGAGAGTATTAGTGCTGGGTACGCAAGCACTTGGGTACACAAGGGCTTGGATACGCGCGAGGTTGCGTACCCAAGCGGACATACGTTATAGTGCCGCGTACCGAAACGCAAGCCGCACGAAGGGCATGCGCGCTCGCAGCGCCGTTGCGCCTTGTCGCATATGGACTGGTCTGTGTGTGCTTTTTTTGGAATTTCGAATGTTAAACCAAGCATGAATCTTCCAGGAAAATATTCCTAATTAATATGGCAAAGGACATCAACCCGAGAAAAAAAAATGATTTTTTTAAATCCCAAGGATTTCTTAGCGAACTTCGGCGACTTTGAGCGTATCTATCTATCTATCTATCTATCTATCTATCTATCTATCTATCTATCTATCTATCTATCTATCTATCTATCTATCTATCTATCTATCTATCTATCTATCTATCTATCTATCTATCTATCTATCTATCTATCTATCTATCTATCTATCTATCTATCTATCTATCTATCTATCTATCTATCCGCATAAGACTTTGTGCTCTCCTGGCCGTATCGTTAATGGGATTTATACCAAAATTGGTATGGCATAACATGACTGTATGTCGAACATGAATGACTGGTCATATAATGAAAATCATGACTAGCTGGCCATAGTGCTCCTGAGGCCGTTTTCTTAACTTGATATATTCAAAAATTGGTACGATGAGACATTTCTGCATGACCAACATAAATGACAGGTGGTAATATGAAAATCATAACCTGCATGTCATGTACAACATCATTTACATGCCACGCTCATGGCGCATTGACGGCCGTTTCGCTAGCTTGATATACACCAAATTTGGTATTGCGTGACGCGACTGTACGACGAACATAAATGCCAAGTGGTCATACGAAAATCATGACATGTCATGAGCAACACGACTTGCATGCCACGCTCATGACACTCGTGGCCGTTTCGCTAGCTTGATATACACCAAATGTGGTAGTTAGCGACGTGATTGTATGACGAGCATAAATGACAAGTGGTAATATGGAAATCATGACATGTCATGTGCAACATGACTTGCATGCCACGCTCATGACATTCTCGTGGCCGTTTCGCTAGCTTGATATACACCGAATTTTTAAGGCGCAAGCCTTTAATGTTTCACGCTCATGTCCGTCCGTCCGTCCCTCCGGCCGTGCCCTGGCACGGTGGCAGGTGGGCACCGGGGCGCGCAAACGGACACCGGTCGCGTTGGACTCTACAGCGCTCGCGCTTTGCTTGGCGTAGCGTCGCTGTGCCCAGCGTGTCTAATCATGCAAGGAGGGAGACGCGCGCATCGCGTTCTATTCTGACCTAACCCGTCTCCGTGGGCACAGGCTATCGAGGAACACAATTTGAAATTTACAAGTCAATTTAAAGGGTGCAACGCGGATGGCGTCTGCACGATGCGCAAAGCGCGAGAATACGAACGCTGTGAAACGGAGGCAGATTGGTCTCGCGTCTCGCTGTGATTCGAGGTAAAACATTTAAAAAGCACCATCTCCCGCTAAAGGGAACCATGTGTAGATGTGAAGCAGCGGGCGCGAACGCTTACACTGGCGGCGGCGTTGACGCTGGCGCTCATCGCAGCGTTGCGCAGGAGAGAGAAAACTGGGGAGGCGCAAAGCAGGCAGTGATGGAGCAGTTTTTCCTACTAGAACATGCCAATCGCTGCTAATGGGCAATGAGAGACAGAAGACTCCGACTGGACACAGAGACCCGCACTCCGCTTTTAGTTAACGCGCACGCTGCGAATTTTTATTGTTCAACAACGCACTGGAGAAATCTCCCACCGGCACCACCTTGGAGGTCAAGATCCATTGCTATATATACGGGATGGCCAGTGAACGGTTGTGCAGCGCGAGCAGTCGGCTTTTTCAACCAAGAAACTCGCTAGCAGACGCTGCCTGCGTCGGCGTCGCGAGGCGAGAGAGGGAGGGAGCGTAGGAGAGGAGAGAGAGGGGGGTGACACGCATGCGCAGTGGGGAGTGTGAACGCCGTGGGCAGGGATGCGTAGAGGAGAGAGGGGGGAGCGTAGGAGAGGAGAGAGGGGGGGGGGACGCGCATGCGCAGGGGGGAGTTAGATGCCGCGGGCAGGGGATGGAGAGAGGGGGAGTGTAAGAGGGGAGAGAGGAAGGGAGGCGCATGCGCAGTGTGGGTGTGTTTGTAGTGGGGTGGGATGCCGAGTGGGGGAGAGGAGGTTTTTTTATTTTTATTTTTTTTAACTGTTTGCGCATGCGCAGTAAGGGTGGGCACGCGGCACACCACCACCACCACCACCGGATTAAGCTTTGCCATAAGATGCTTCACATCTAAAAGAGAACGCGCACACGTTCCGCACGTTCCGTTTGTGTGCCATCCCATTGAGAGTGTAAAAAAAAAAAAGCATGACATCGTCAGTCGAATGGCCACAAGCTTTCCCGAACACACTTTGTAATGTACAAAGTGTCCTTTTGAGCGACGTGATTGTTTGACGACCATAAATGACAAGTGGTAATATGGAAATCATGACATGTCACGTGCAAAATGACTTCCATGCCACGCTCATGGCACGCTCGCGGGCGTTTCACTAGCTCGATATTCACCAAATTTGGTATTGCGTGACGTGACTGTATGACGAACATAAACGATAAGTGGTAATTTGGAAATCAAGACATGTCACGTGCAACATGACTTGCATGCCGAGCTCATGGCGCGCTGATGGCCGTTTCGCTAGCTTGGTATACACCAAAAGTTGGAATTGCGGGATGTGACTGTATAGCGAACATAAGCGGCAGCTGGTAACATGAAAATCTTGGCATGCATGTTATTTGCAACGCCATTTACATGCCACGCTCATGGTGCGCTTGCGTCCAGTTCGCTAGATTGATATACACCAAAATTGGTATTGCGTGACGTGACTGTATGACGAACATAAATGACAGGTACAAACATGTAAATCATGACATGCATATTATGTACAGCATGATTTGCGCCTTGCTGGCTTCTTCGCATTACATCGAATCCCACAGTGCGTGGGATCTGCTGGTTTTTTTTCTACATGTCGATGTTGCGACTGCAGCCGACGCCGTGGCCCGACAGCGACATAAACGAGGAGGACTTGTGGCGGTAGGATCGGCGTCGTCTTTTCCCCTGTAGCTGTGCGGGTTCATTAGCGTTTTATAGTCTGCCCAGCATTCCGGTATCGCTAAGCAGTAGCATAATATCGGGTACCATGTGCCATAGCTGCCGCCACATCAAGTGGCGCCAGCTGTGGACAACAAAAACAACTAACAAACACGTAATCTATGTCCTCCGAAATTCCGGGAGCGCCAACCGCCCATCGCCACTCGCTAAGCCTACAGCATCGATTATTTGAGTATGGCTCTGGAAAACGCTGCCGATTCGACGCGAATACATTGCTGTCGAAGCTTAAGGGCATTAATCTAAAGCAAATAAAATCATCAGTTCGGAGCTGAATAAATACAGAGCGCACGACGGTCACTTAATAGATTCGAGGCGGACGTGACCTGCTAGGGACAGATGGTCTCCACTAGGATGTCAGCGGTGGCAGTGATGTTTATGACCGCGCATGCGGACGGCCCCTTGCGACCCGGGTACGCATGTGCCTGGAGATTCGCGCATGCGCAGTACTGCTGCCCCAACGTCCTGGGTACGCAAGACGCTTGGGTACCCAGCACTAAAACTCTCTATATTAGAGACTTGTAGTGCCGGGGACCCCCAGACTTGCGCGTACGCACGCGCTTGCGGTCCTTTGTACTCCCAGCTGCACCTGGGGAGCATACAAAGGAACGCAAGAGCGCGCGTACGCGGGAGGCTGGGGGCACCCGGCACTAAAACTCGGGAGGCTGGGGGTAGACCTGTGCGCCGGACCCAAAATCGCCGGCGGCGGCGATTCAACGGCGCGGGGTTCATCGGATCGGCGGCGGCGCGAACGAGGGGGGGGGGGGAGCAGATTCAAGAGCTGTTGGGGATAGAAGTTTGTCCCTTGAATGTTGAAAAAAAGAAAATCTATTTCCCCGAAAGCGAGAAGCAGTGAATGCGATAGCAACATGTCCTAATGTTATCACGAACTATAAGGCTAGCAGCTAACTCTTTTGTAGGGATTCCGGCTCAAGAACCGAGGAAGGAAAGAAGAAGATGAAGATGAAGAAGTCTGCAATGGCTGTTAACAGGGCCCCACCCATTTCATGGCCGATCGCCCATGGGGGGTTGCGCCAGATTAACAAGGGTCAACCAACCAACAAACCAAATCAACATCTTTGCACAGCGCAAGAAAACGAGGACGTAGTCTTCGTTTTCTTGCGAAGACTACGTCCTCGTTTTCTTGCGCTGTGCAAAGATGTTGATTCCAAATCACCAACTCGCCCAAGCATCCGTTTTATCAACAAACCAAAACTGCGTAGGTCAAACACTAAATGTTAATTTCCTATGTCAGAACTTTATATTTGGCGTAGTCGTCGACAGTAACCATATGTTGACAACTCTGCCTCGCTAGACAGGACGGCCGCCCAATCATCACGGGCTATGCGCTTGACGGTGTGGACTTTGTTGAGGCACCGGAGCAGCTGACCACGCCTGACATCATGGATACCAGCAAAGCACAAGCACCGATCAGCGACGTCACCGAAAGAGGTACTGTAAAGATCGACATGAAAGCGGCAGAGTTTTATTCATGGAAGGGCCTAGGTATTAAGACAAACAAGGAGATCTAGATGCGAGGGAATCGCCGTCAATTAGAGCCATAGTAAAAGCATTAGACCAGTTCACTCACATGCAGAGCCAGTATGTGGAGCAACAACAAGAAGTATTGAAGACCATAATAGCTAATGCACCACGTCAAGATATAGTGAAGCCAGACGTGTTCGATGGTAGTCCTGTAGGTGCGACTGTGTGGCTGGAATTTTATCACTATGCCTGCAAACCGAATAGTTGGGTAAATGACTCAGATCGTATAGTGAACATGCGATCATACCTATCTAGGGAACGCTAAGAAATGGTATGACCTACGTGTCCGCAACCACATTGAAGATTCGTGGGAAACATGGAAAGAGAGTTTTCTGCAAGCTAATCAAATGAACTCTGGACACCTATGGGATCAAGCTATTTCTTACAAGCATGGAGGTAGCAATTTGCTGGACTATTATTTTGAGAAGAGGCGCTTACTGCAGCTAGCGGACCAGACACTCGCTGATTCATGCATCGTGCCACTAGTTATACACGGAATGACAAAAGAGTGCCGGACACAAGTAAAGATTATGTCACCCTCAACTTCAGAGAAGCTTCATCACTGCCTAAAATGTACTAACAAAGAAACACTGATGCTGCGAGAGACGGTATTTCTGATGAAATCGAGCATTTTGGCTGTACTCATGACTGTTAATAATTGCAAAGTGTCAGCGGTCGGGGACACTGGAGCATCAGCGAGCTTGATAAATGAGCAGCGTGTGGACGAAAATTGCATTTTCACAGGAAGACTCCTGTGAAAATTCCTTCGCAGGAAGTCCAAAGTTACGACGGAACCAGCCGAGAGCTAGCGAAACAGACGGACGTGAAAGTGCATTTTAGAGGTCAAGAGCATATAGTGAAAAGCCTTGTCATTACAGGGGTTCAGTTTGATTTCCTCTTGTCAAGGCCTGACATTAAGTTATTTAAATTGAATATTCTTTGGAATGACGTCATCACCACCGAGCGTTCTAACCTTGTACACACTCAAGACAGGAAAGTCACGTGCTCGGAAGAAGTTGCGTCAATATTTTCTGAGCGTTTGTGTATTGGCAACTATCACCCAGTGACTTCAGTAACTGAAGTACCTTCTGAGCTTCGAGATCGAAGTGTGGTGAGAAAGAAGCCATATGGACTAAGCCACGAAAAGAAAGCCTGGCTTAAACAACAGCTCCAGGGAATGTTAGATTCTGGCATTATCAACCCGTCAACCTCTACATTTGCATCCACCGATTATCATTGTGCCAAAAGAAGACGGGTCGTATCGATTGTGCACAGATTATAGACTTGTCAACAAGCAAACCGACTTGTTCCCGTTTCCTATGCCCCGAATCGACGAAATAATTGATGAGACGGGAGGATGCAAATGGTTCTCCTGGATTGATTTATGTAAGGGTTACCGGCAAGTACCACTGAAAGAAGAAACCAAGATGTTCACTGCTTTTCTCACGCCTTTCGTCGTCTACGAGTACAACTGGCTTCCATTTGGATGGAAAAAATTGTGGCGCATGGTTCCAGAAAATGATGAACGCGGTGCTCAGATTTCTTCGGAAAATGTTGCAACGTGTATGTTGACGGCATATTAGTCTACTCAAGATCAAGAGAAGACCACATTGTCCACCTTTCAATGGTACTTGGAGCGCAAAGTAAAGCACAACTTAAAATAAATGTTAAGAAGTGCGATTTTTTTTTTGTCGGACGGTTGTGTTCTTAGGCAGTTCCTTTGATGGGAAGAATAAAAACACGAAGGAAGAGAGCATTCAGCGGATAAAAACGCTTGTCAAACGATTCGATTAGCAGCATTCTCTTCGCGTTTCATGGGCCTTGCCGGATACTTCCGGGGGTTTATAAAGGATTATGCCACAAAGACAAATTGTTTGACAGCCCTTACGCAAAAGGATGCCCGATTCATGTGGTCTGTCGAAACGACGAGTTCGTTTCGACAACGAACTCGTCGAAATTATTTCAGCCGGTCCTGTACTTACGCTGTCGGATTTTAACATGCCGTTTGAGTTGTGCACAGATGCCTCTCATTATGGTACCGGAGCCGTCCTTTTTTAAAGAGACACCAATAAGCCTATCGAACAAATGCTGCAAGTGATTGGATGTTTCTCCTACACCTTTACAAAGGCTCAAGTAAATTATTCTACCACAGAAAAAGAAGCCTTGGCCATTGTTATGGCGCTCAAGTATTTTAGGAGCTATCTTGAAGGAAAAAAACTATAAACTGCACATAGATAACCGAGCCCTGACTTATATACTGCAATTGACACAGGCAAAAGACCCGCTTGCCAGTTGGGTCAGTGAGATTCAGCAGTACACATTTGAAGTTTACCATGTTTTCTCAAAACGTATCTTTTTTTCTGTACGTACATTGATTGCATGCTTACGATGTACCTTTCACTCCTGTAATAGCCCTACAACAGGGCTGACAGTATTAATAAATGAATGAAATGAAATGAAAGTGGCCCATCGCCTTGGACAAAAGCACCAGGATGCCTACGCTCTGTCTAGACTCCATGTACCCAGGGGTCATAATTCTGAAGAAGTGAACCTAATCAAGTTGTGGGAAGGCTCTGAAGAACTCAAGATACAAGACGGCAGGGTACTGGTACCCGAAACTGCAGTACCTATAATACTGCGACTATACCATGATAGCCCTGAATCTGAAGGTCACGATGGTTTCAAAAGAACGTACAGAAAATTAACCGCAAGATATACTTGGAAGGACATGAAGGAAGACATGGCTAAATACATAAAGACATGCCACAATGGTCAACTTTGCAAAGCAAAATTTAAGCCACGTGGAAACCAAATGGTAATTCTACGGTATTTGGACACACCATTCCAAATACTGCATGCAATACTGGTGGTTGTCTACTTTCCCTTTATTAAGAATTATGCCTGAAGGCTTTTGTAATGGGTTGGAGCATTCAACGACCTGCTCGTTACGCAATTCGCATTTTGTGACG
>JALIZH010020294.1:0-62500 GCA_030522465.1 Rhipicephalus appendiculatus
ATGTGAATTGAAATTATTTTTTTGGGGCGAAGCACCTTAGGACCTAACTTTGTCGTCGACTCTCACTGTCCGCTGTCACGGTATATAGACTATTTTCCGCAGCTGGTTTGTTAATCAAAAACTAGATGGCGCCACCACTGCACCGTGGCCGTCTCCTACCACGGCCATCTCAATGCCTTGGCCTTTGGCAGCGCTGCTCAATACGTCTCAATCCGCGTCGCGTCATCTGCTCGGCGTCCCCGTAGCGTCTGCGCGCACGCGAGTAAAAGCGAGCAGACGGCAGCGCCGGAAAAGTCAACATGGCGACACCTGCGAGAATGCAGCTTCCCCTTCCGGCTCGAATTTATCACGTCGTCGTTCTGCGCTGTCTGGCTCGTAAGTGCGTAACCTACGCATTTATTTGCTTTATATTTACGTCCTTAAGCTTTCAGAGCAATGTATTCGTCGGCATTTTGCAGCGTTTTCAAGATTTCATTCTCAAATTCTCGGAGACAAGGCTTAGCAGGCATGGCTAAATAAACACAGCTAATCTCGATAATAAAGACAGAACATACCTGGTGCTTCGTCCCCAGCGTGAAATGACACTGAGCGATAGCTGATTTCACCATTTATTCATTGCTGTGAAGACAGTGGGTGAGTAGCGAGCGCGCGAGTTCGGATCGAAGCGGGCGGTCGCGTCTGCATGGGTGCTGCCATGTTGGCTTCTAACCCCAGCTGCTGGCGCTTACATGGCGCTTACGGCCACGGCCGCTTCGCTGGCCCAAAGCGTTGGCTGGTGCAACTGGCTGGGGGAAGGCCAGTTACGGTCACGTGATCAAACATGGCAGCGCCCGTGCGCCGCTGCGGAAAATCGTCTATAGAAAACCGTTGCTGTAGTCGAAACGTGTGTATGTTGCGATTACGATTACGATTATGAAGTCTCAGATAAAAGTCACATGCGGCACTCAAAACACTCCTGAAATATCTTAATAAAAATGAAATCGAATAATAGTTAAAGGCAATGTTCCCGAAATCGACAAGCCTGCCCTATCACAATTCTGAAAGATGTGCCCAGGTGGGATGTGGAAGGTGTCGATACACTGTACGATGCATTTCATGTGACTGGGAACAACCAACAACCACCCGAAGAACATGCATACACCTTGTCTTTGCCAACTTTAGATTACACCTACTCGAAGAACCATTGGCTTTCCATCTCACAAACCACAAAGCAGTAATAATGAAGGGAAAACGGGAATCCAGAACTCAAGACGACATACACAATTACAACAAGAGGATTAAAATATAAGAGCATTAAAGAGGAACCAAATAAATACATTTGTATATATATACACTTTATGTCACTCAATTTACATTCGCAGTGGCAACGCGCGGGTGACACCGGTAGGATACCCAGTGCTCCACTCGTCATGATTCACATTAGTGGAGATGCGGGTGATTTTTTTTTTTTTTCACAAGAGCACGGAATCGCGCATGCGGAGCCACAGATAGCCAAAGTTATCACAAGGTGCTACCATATGCCTGACCAACTGAGCTGACAATAGAACCAGAAATTGATCAATGACCGCCACTTCAACTATTGTGAAAGCCAGACCCGTAGCCAGGAATATATTACGGGGATGGGGACGGGGGCACTTGCTGAGGGCCTGACTTTTTTTGAAAAAAAAAAACAAACACCTATTTTCATTATTTGTTTTCGGTAAAACAAACACCTCCATCAAGATTTCAAGGGGGACCCGAGTCCTAGACTCCCCCCCCCCCCCCCCCCCCGGCTATGGGCCTGGTGAAAGCCTATTTATTAGGGGTGTGCGAATATTCGAAATTTTTGAATAACGAATTGAATATTGTTCTATTCGATTCGGTGCTCGAATCGAATAGTGCATATTCGAAACACCGAATATTTTTTGAATATATTTCGACTATCGTTCGTATAATCAGCAACAAAAAATTGAAGGACACTTTGTACATTCCAAAGTGTGTTCGTATTCGTATTCGATTCTGTGTCGTCACTATTCGATTCGTATTTGATTCGGTTCCAAAATTCACTATTCGCACACCCCTACTATTTATCTGGCAGCGCTACCGAGGACACACTGACGCGCAGTCTGCACCAAAAGTTTAGAGGCCACTAGGTCTGAGCAAAATGAATTTCCCAGCAATTTGTGATTTTATTCGGTCGAACTGCACGTGTACAGTTATATGGCGGCGCGTTTTGAACTTGTCGCCAACCTAAATTCAAGTCTGTCTAGCGGAGCAGCAGGGGATATTCAGCTTTCTTCTCTCGTGGTCCTTAAAGTTTTCACGCTGACTGTACGCGGTAATCTTCCCAGCTGCACTAATCTCCCTGACCAGTCTGTGGACAGTCGTAAAAGTATATCAGTGATACTAAACTGTGAAATGCACCCTCGTTCTTTGCAGTTCGAAGACAAGTGCGTGTTATCTGCAAGAACCTAACGTCAACGACGATGAAAGCTCCCGGAGTTGGTCATTTAGACATCAGCCCTGTTGGTCGATGTTCACTTTTTTGCATCTCAGGAGAATTCTATAAAACACCTCATAAGCTCACTGACGAAAGTGCTTGACACATTTTTTTTGCATGCCTTAATTCTTGCGCGCTCTCCCTTTCCTGTGATTATTAAAAATGGGAGCACAGCAGAGCCAGCTTACAAATGGCTGGGCACACGACATCTACCCTATGCTTTCGACCAGTCTATTTTTGTGATACAAAAACAGGGGCGTAACCAGAAATATTTTTCGGGGGGGGTTCAACCATACTTTATGCATGTTCGTGCTGCGTTTGTATGTGTGCGTGTATATATGCGCAAGCAAAAATTGAAAAAATTTCGGGGGGGGGGGGGGTTGAACCCCCCACATTCCCCTTGGCTACGCCACTGATACAAAATGCACGTACGGCATGACCACACTCTTCTTTCGTTGCCTTTTTTCATGAGTGTTGGTAGCGCTTGTCCTCTACAACTTCTTTAATTGCGTACCACTCCCCGCAACTATCAGGGTCAGGGGAAACCTGAGCGGATCAGACGACTCACTTGCATGCGGCAGCTGCTCTCTATCATATACGCCCACTGGATTTCCCCAACGAGGAACAGAGGCAGGAAATTGCAATCGCAGTTTTCACGAGCATAGTGTAAGAGGAGTCATTGGGTAACAGACCCTGAATTCGTGGACCGTGGCGAGAATTCCAGCAGACACCTCACCAAAGAACAAGGGAATGTCTACAAACGGCAAAAAAATAATTGGCTGGTTGTTCATGGTTGAACGATAATGAGCGAGCGACATTGTCTAAATCTTTCTAAGATGTTAGCAACGGATATGGGCTAGATGTTGTGATATTCAAGATTACGAGGAAGTCGTCGACATATCGGTTTTGACAACGTGTTGTACCCCAAGTTCGGCTTAGAAATGGCTGTCAAAGGTGTGAAAATTTTCAGCTAAATGTGAACTCGAATTTTTTTGAAACTTTCAAGTCAGGAGGATTATTGGAAGAGTTATGAGAAACTTCACTGCCCTGTTATTATTCTTGCGCCTGGGCGAGAGGTAGAGATAAGCCCGCTACACGGAAGGAACGGCGGTTGAATAAAAACGGAAATAGCAGATATCACAAGGAAACTCAGATGATCAAATGGTTTTTTCCAAGAGGAATTTGAATGTACCAGGAACAGGAAACGCTCTGACGCGCAGAATAGAAAATAGCAGGGTTGAATGATTATTGCAACGCAGAGAGAAAAAAAAATGGAGGAACGGCAGTGATTAGACGCGGAAATAAAAAAAAAAGTTATAGAAGAACGCAAGAAAGCCTCTAGCGATCACATAGAAATTGAGAAATGTGGATTACACAAAGAAGCGTACCGTTTAGATGAAAGGAGCAGGGGAAGAAAAAAAAAACGGTGGCAGGAGAAAGATATTCAGTGCCAAAAAGAAGGAAAAAAGACTAACGCACTAGTGGATGGGGGCGGCATGAAAACCGCGAAAGAAAGAATGTTCCCAGAAGATTTTATAGCCGCACAATAATCATCAACTAAGATTGTACATTCTATAAAATAATAACGATATGACAAACACGTACAGGCCAATCGTAGTATATATTCACGTCACTGACAATGGAATGTCAATGCAAGTCTAAAAAACTTTAGCTGTCTAAGTAAGCGAAAAAACATGAAATCTACACGGGAAACTAAAGTTCAGATTTAGACCGGACAGACGTCTAGGAGATGTCATTGCGCTCATCAGGCGCATAATTCTTTCAGGCGTCCGGAAAGCGTTTCAGTATAAAGGAATATTTATACAAAGTACACAGAAAGGTGCTATATATAGAATATCCGAAAGCACGAAGGCATAAATTACCGTTCAGTTTAAGTATATTTTAAAGAGAATAAAGACACAAGCGGTATCACGCGCCATGGCGCTGCCCTGGCAGCAGTCGCTGTGCCAGGTAGTAAGGATCACGTGACAACGCGTTGTTCTGGTTGCGCTCGCAGTGCTTGCACTGAGTCACCGGTTCAGGAGGCTTAAATGACATTCTGTTTCGTTTCTTTCTATATATATATATATATATATATATATATATATATATATATATATATATATATATATATATATATATATATATATATATATTTTTTTTTTTACAGGAGCATTGCGTCTTGTTCAGGATCACTGACTCTCATATTGGCAGCAGTAAGACCCCTTTAGGATGCTCGAAATGATACATTATATGTCCTTACGGGCTTCGTACAGGAAACTCAAAATTATGAAGTTGATGCAGGCACGCACGCTTGTTTTGAGTGGTGTTCGTGTACTTGGTGAAAAAAAAAACCATTTAGCTCTGCGAAGTATGACGTGTTTATGTTTTATTTCCGGGTTTTTAATTCACTATGTTCAATATATGTTGTCGTGACACCGTACGTAAGCTTTTTTGTTCAACGCGTCCGTTCATGAAGTTGAAGCCTTCCAGGTTCTTGATGGCGTGTGTCAATGGGAAAAAATAACAACCGCTGGCCTTCGTAACCTTTTGGAGGCAAAGTGAACTAGGAATGTTTAAAACGGGGTGGTACCAACAGTCCATAAAGTAAGGCGAGTCAAACGGGTTATTCATATAGTAAAACCACTACGACCAACCGCCAGAGGATTTCGTTTCGCTTACTGGCGTTTTCTGCATCAAGATTAGAAGAATGCTTTGAATTCGATGCTGTGCATCACCTGGAATGCTGAGAACAGCCAGCAATGCATGATTTTTTGGAGTAAAACGCATTATTCTTACCCTAAAAGAGCAGTTAAACACTTTTGTCATATCCCGTTAATATATGCAAGTATTCCATTGGCACTCGTACAATAACGACTGCAACCATCTAAAGTTCTCGAAAAGTGCCGATTTGAAGCAGTTCCCATGTATGTTGTCTGCTTAGTAATAATTATACCTTGATTTATCTGATCGTGTACTTCACTCTGATTCCCTCGTAATGCAAAGTAACTGCTTCGTTTCCAGTTTTGACTTGTCGTTCTAGTAATCAAGAGTGATTAGACATTCCCAGGATTTGGAAACATTCGTACGTGGCGCCATCTCTCGGCGGCAGCAACCACATCCTGCCATAACTGAATGGGAAATAGGCTAAAAAAATCACATCTTTTGAACTAAGCTAGTTATCAAAAAACGACTCCGGGATCTATACAGCAGAGACCTACTGGAACACTGTGGCGAAATTTCAGTATCGCACTACAAAACCTATGGCTTCCCTAGACAATTGAACACCCCCATTGGAAATACATGGGACCCATTGTTAAATATTAAACACTCTGGGAAGCCACGCGGTTTGTAGTGCGACACTGTAATTTTGACAGAATGTTTAATTAAGTCTCTGCTTTGTAGAACCGGGAGTCGTTTTTGATAACTAGCTTTTTTCATGCGATATGATTTTTTTTCACCTACTTCCCATTCAGTTACGGCAGGCCGCCGCTGTCACCGACAAGAGAGGGCGCTACGTGCAAATGTCCCCAAATCCTGGTCATGAGCGTGCTTCTTTATCTATTGTTCTTGACATTATCACCCTTGTGGGTAACATTGGCCACCGCTTTTGCATGTTAGAATAACCTTATGGGGTTGTATATGGCATTCAGAATTGTTTTTCGTACGCTATACATATCATTCTCGCTACCCATTCATCATGAAGGAGTACTTCATCATGTAGTAGTAGCCCGGTAGTAGTATTACATACCTTTGTGTCGCTCTACATTCATTCCTTTTTCTTTTTTTTTGTTCTAAAAGACTATCCAGATTTCTATTTGTGATGGTCAACTCTACGTTTTATATAATTTCTTTACAAACCTACATTTTTTGCGTTATGTAATTTCCAATGTATCGCCCAACCCTGCCTAAAGTATGACATTCAGACTGGTAGTATTTTTTATAAATAAATAAATAAATGTTGTTGACTTGGCAATTTTAGGGCTCAATGAAAGGTGATGTTTCCTTGCCCTACAAATCTGCACTGCAACGATCATTCTGAAGTAATTTACGATGATGCTTGTTTTTATGAAGATTTATGCTGGTGTTTAATGCGATTTGTTCGTATGACATAGCATCAGCTGCCACACTTGAGAGCTGAGAAGAAATGCGCAGTAGCAGTCGGTTGTTAGTTTTTATGAGCATCGTCATAATCAATACGTAGTCTCTTTGAACGACGTCATTTATATGGACATCCCCGGTCCGTTTTTGCCGTCGGCGTCGCCGTGAAGTTTCATATGAAGTCATGGGCTCCGGGACCCATGAGGGGTCCCGGAGCTGCGCAACAGGGTTGCCATTTGGTGGACCTAAAAAGGAGCCAGAATTCGGGCCAAAAGTAGCCAAAGGAGCCATGCAATTTAATTTTTCGCCAAATTTGTCGCCAAATGGAATAGAAGCAGTATTATGAGCAGAGTATTTAGTTTTGTTCAATAAATAATACCATTTTGAAGGACCGATACCATAGAAGTAAGAGCACAACTTTTCTCCTATTGCTTTGTTTTTTAGGCACAGATAAGTTACCTATAAGTGAACAAATTATAATAGATTCACTGCGCGTGCATATAGATTATGTAGATAAGATAGAGTACAATTGCCAGATACAGAGTAATATTAGATCATTCCTGCCAGAAAGCCAGTAGGAACAGTAAACATCCTAACAGTTTTCTCCTTGAAGCTGCACATTAAATTGGATTTCTAGAGTCTACATAATACAAATCCAGCTTCAGATAGTGAAACCTGCTTAAAGATGAACACACGAGCTTCATTTTGTTGCGGATCTCTGTTTTTGTCAAATTTCTTGCGCGCAGCATCAACCTAGATGGCGGGGAGCATGATCATCATGCTGACCACGCGGCTGCCAAAGAGCACACAACTTCGCCGCTCCGTATTTGCACGCGCGCTAAGCGTTGCGTAAGATGCTTTGATGCGCACCAGCCTGCTGGTGGGATGGGGGACGCGCGCGCGCATCGGCTGAAATGACAGAAAAGCTTAAAAACAATGTATTTTATCTGCAAACAATGACCAATAATGGCCAATACTGCGCCAAATTATAAGTTTAAAAGTAGCCGGAAAGTAGCCATAGAGCCAACCTGAAATCATCATCATCAGCCTGACTACGCCCACTGCAGGGCAAATGCCTCTCCCATGTTCCGCCAATCAACCCGGTCCTGTGCTTGCTGCTGCCACATTATACCTGCAAACTTCTTCATCTCATCTGCCCACCTAATTTTCTGTCTACCCCTCACGCGTTTGCCTTCTCTTGGAATCCAGTCAGTTACCCTTAATGACCAGCGGTTATCCTGCCTACGCGCTACGTGCCCGGCCCATGTCCCTTTCTTCTTGATTTCAACTATGATATCCTTAACCCCCGTTTGTTCCCTGACCCACTCTGCTCTCTTCCTGTCTCTTAAGGTTACACCTATCCTGAAATATTGGTCGCCAAACGGGCTCGAAAAGTAGCCAATTTGGCGCTAAGTAGCCTCCAACGGCAACCTTGATCTTCCCCACCATATTGGATCTTATAAGTTGGGCAGTATGCATATATCAGCAACGGTGTAATATAACTGAACCGTTTCTAAGGACGGCGATTCTGGATAATAGTATATTTTATATGTTCCACAGTTTGCAACTTGATAGCTTAAGTTTTCCGGTAGCGAAATACGGGCAAAGACGTGCGTTTTTGACATGACGCGCTGTAACATGCGATCAAGTTTTGAGCCGAAAACTTTATGCTTTGAACGCCATAGAATTTGGCGGCAATTACAGCATTGCCTTCGCATTCTCGTCAGGCAGCAGCTTCGCTAATTCACATGAGACAGGCACATCTGGGTTCGCTGCATTTTATTCGCTTTCTTCGCTCCCAACGACAAGTTTGCCGACGATTTGAAACAGCGTTTTCGTAACTCGATAGCGATAGCCGCATCGGGCGTTGATGCCAGAAAATTGCATGTGGACGCTTTTTTGCGCCTTTCCATACGTCCAGCAGAAGAAACATATGCCCCATGCAAGAACGATTAGCGTTGCACTTGATATAAACATGAATCAATGTATGCATGTTTCACATTGATAACTCAAGGATTAATGGAAGACTCAGAAGTGAGCACCGCGTCTGCGTTCTCTAATAATCATTGTGCAAATGCTACCTTATGTGTAAGGCGTTCGTACGTTTCAAAACCGACATATCGAGTTAGTTTTCAGCGAAGCTGCCGCTAACTTTAAAAGAAGACAAGTGATGACGCCCAGCAAAAGTATTTAAAAACAATCGTCAGTGAAGATATCCAAATGTACAGGTGTTTAGAACATGCACTCAGCCAGACCGACTTGCGAAAAGTCAACAGAAAGTTAATAGAAAAGTTGATTAGGAGCAAGCTAATGCGAATATAACGAATAGCTTTAGTAACATCTCAAGTACGTTTGTCAGCGGTGTGAATTTCTCTTACCACTTATATCTTAAATGAGGTAGTTACATATGATGATGAGTTGCTTTTCTTCTGTAATGTTCCAGTGACTGAGTCGGCTTGACTGGAATTCTGTTTAAGGAGCGTTAATAGGCACCCATCGCTGTAGAAAAAACTACAATAACGTTTTACAACGCGAACGAGGGCGGCACGCATGCGCGTGTGTGTTAAACCCTTGTGTACTGCCCCTAGAATGCTTCGAAACGTTTTCATATTGTCTGCATGTGGAAGAGTCTCGTCGATGTATGATCTCTTGCTCCGGAGTGCATCATATTGGGTCACCGAGCACACCCACAGGGGTCCTGTGGTCAGTGAAGCAAAGAAACGCTTAACACACGCCTTTAGTTTGACATATCTAGCTTAAAATATGAGGTCAAGGTAGATTGACCGGCAAAAGTCGCTATAGTGTACGACCGGCTGGTCTAATGCATATTATGCCTGTCGTCCATCTTGCGTACATATTCACGGTGCCGATGAATGCCTGTGTTAAAATACCCAACTATTACGAAGTTTTCCACGGGGTAACTGGACGGCATGGTGTCACACACAACATTCACGGCATCATACTAGCTCGCGGAGACGCATACGCAACCAAGTACACCATTCGGTATTCTCTCGGCACATGTTTCAGCCTTGTTTTACACCATATTAGTTAAGTGTGCTGGATTCTCTGATCCTCGAAAACCAAAGAGGAGAACGACAAAAATAGTCATCCCCACCCGAATATTACTGGAGAACAGGCGCGAGATTGGCGTCGAGTAAAAACCAACACGTGCTCTCATTTACAGAGCAAACACCACAAAAAATTCCACAATATGCGCGCGCAGCTGTCCGCGGTGTGGAGAACGGTAAACTCTCACCCACATTGTGCGGGAATGCGAATCGCGGCCCCGAAACACCAATTCTGCCCTTTTGGGGACAATATCTCGGACAAGGCATTGGGAGACCTGGCTTGCTAACAAGGACCGGGAGAGCCAGTTGGCTCTGCTCGACCAAGACCAGCGAGCCGCAGAGGCCAGTGGAGCCCTGGACTGAGGACCCCACCCACTTGCGCAGCAACCTTTTAGTCAAAAGAATGTTTTCCTCATCATTTGAGTGGACAGGCTTGCACTAAATGCTAACAGACGTCGCTCGGGTTTCGGGCCTGCAGATGCACTGCAGCAGTGTGTAAATTCATCCATGGAAGCCGGGGAGGTCACGCGGGGACATGCAGGTCTCGCATAGGCAGAGCAGGTTGATATAATGTGCGATGTAGTCATGAACAAGATCATGTGCACGGGCTCGTAAATAGCCCTCGTTTTCGGTTGCCACATAATTAATGTTCTTTGCATTCTACCAAACTGAAGGACGTGTTCGTCACAGTTTGGAGTGCATATTGTTCTAATAGGTTAAACTTGTCCGTGAGGCTCCTGTCCACATTCTTCCGAACGTGGTGAAGCTGGAACTCGTCAGACTCATTTGTCAGGTGCATGCTTTGGGAGAAAGGACACCCTATACTCAAAGTCAGATACAACAAATTGATCCCAATCACCACAGGTGAGATCACCCCAAACATACATACCCAAAAGGTTTATCGATGAAACTCGTCAGAAAGATTTTTGTGGAGTCTTCGTGAAACCGCAGATTATGTTATATCTCATGTATGTGGGCTTCGCGTATGTCACTGCACTGGCCTTCACGCTTGCGTAATACACCGGCCTTGTAGCCAGACGCCCGGCACGTTTCTCGGGAATCTCCAGGACACGCGAAGCCCGGGCCTTTTGCCGGCATGGTTCATCTCGTAGCCGGAGCTTGGCGATGACTTCGGTGTCGGTAAAAGCCCCTTGATCTTGGAAAGTAGCGCTATACTGTCCCTCACGCCCGCTATTTCATGCTCGATTCTTCTCGTATGCGCGCTGCGCGCGGCACGATTGTTTGCCTTAGCTCCTGCGGACGCACCTCAGCAATCGGCGGAGGCGCGTATCTTGGGCTAGTTAAGCACCCAGCAGGCGTAAGAAAATGGATAAATGATGGTAACAGCATCCGGAATGATGAAAGAAGCGTTTGTGAGCACATTTTTTTTTATGAGAAGCACGCTGCAGCGTGCTGACGCAAACGGAGGTTTGAGGCGAGTTGTATAACTCCAGACACATAGGTCGTCTACCTGCGCTCCTTGGTGTACGACCGTCACCGTGTAGTAACCCCTTGACGATGGTCAAAGGGCTACGTCAACGGGATATACCCCTATCAAGATGCCCTCGGTGGGTTCTTAAACCTTCTTCCCAGGACGCAAATAAAGTTCATCTGTCTGTCTGTCTGTAAGGGGGGGGGGGGGGGCACTTGCTGAGGGCTTTGACTTTTAGAGAAAAAACACCTATTTTCATTATTTTCGGTAAAAAAAGACCACCTCCATCAAAATTTTAAGGGAGACCCGGAACTCTAGACCCCTAACCCCCCCCCCCCCCCCCCCGGCTATGGGCCTGGTGAAAGCCTATTTCACTGGCAGTGCTACCGAGGGCACACTGACGCGCAGTCTGCACCAAAGGTTCAGAGGTCTAAGAAAAAGGAATTTCCCAGCAATATGTGATTTTATTCAATCGAGCTACGTGTACATGTATATGTCGGCACGTTTTAAACTGGTCGCCAACCTAAATTCAAGGCTGTCTAGCGGATCAGCAGGGATATTCAGTTTTCTCTTCTCTTGTGGTCCTTAAACTTTTCACGCTGACTGTACGTGGTTTTGTACGCGGTAATCTTCCCAGCTGCAGTAATCGCCCTGACCAGTCTGTGGATAGTCTAAGTACATCTGCGATATGGAACTGTGGAATACACCCGCGTTCTTTGCAGTTCGAAGACAAGTGCGTGTTATCTGCAAGAACCTAACGTCAACGACGATGAAAGCTCCCGGAGTTGGTCATTTAGACATCAGCCCTGTTGGTCGATGTTCACTTTTTTTTGCATCTCAGGAGAATTCTATAAAACACCTCATAAGCGCACTGACGAAAGTGCTTGACATATTTTTCTGTGCATGCCTTAATTCTTGCGCGCTCTCCCTTTCCTGTGATTATTAAAAATGGGGAGCACAGCAGAGCCAGTTTACAAATGGCTGGGCACACGACATTTACCCTATGCTTTCGACCAGTCTATTTGTGTGATACTAAATGCACATACGGCATGACCAGAATCTTCTTTCGTTGCCTCTTTTCACGAGTGTTGGTAGCGCTTGTCCTCTACAACTTCTTTAATTGCGTACCACTCCCCGCAACTATCAGTGTCAGGGAAACCTGAGCGGATCAGACGACTCACTTGCATGCGGCAGCTGCTCCCTATCATATACGCCCACAGGATTTCCCCAACAAGGAACAGAGGCAGGAAATTGCAATCGCTCTTTTCAAGAGCTTAGTGTAAGAAGAGTCATAGGGTAACAGACGCTGAATTCGTGGACCGTGGCGAGAATTCCCAGCAGACACCTTACCAAAGAACAAGGGAACGTCTAAAAACGGCAAAAAATAATTGGCTGGTTGTTCATGGTTGAACGATAATGAGCGAGTGACATTGTCTAAATCTGTCTAAGATGTTAGTAACGGATATGGGCTAGATGTTGTGATATTCAAGATTACGAGGAAGTCGTCGACATATCGGTTTTGACAACGTGTTGTACCCCAAGTTCGGCTTAGAAATGGCGGTCAAAGGTGTGAAAATTTTCAGCTAAACGTGAACTCGAATTTCTTGAAACTTTCAAGTCAGGAGGATTATTGGAAGAGGTCTGAGAAACTTCACTGCCCTGTTATTATTCTTCGCCTGGGCAAGAGGTAGAGATAAGCCCGCTACACGGAAGGAAAGGCGGTTGAATAAAAACGGAAATAGCAGATATCACAAGGAAACTCAGATGATCAAATGGTTTTTCCAAGAGGAATTTGAATGTACCAGGAACAGGAAGCGCTCTGACGCGCTGAATAGAAAATAGCAGGGTTGAATGATTATTGCAACGCAGAGAAAAAAAAAAGGGAGGAACGGCAGTGATTAGACGCGGAAATATAAAAAAAAATTATAGAAGAACGCAAGAAAGCGTCTAGCGATCACATAGAAATTGAGAAATGTGGATTACACAAAGAAGCGTACCGTTTAGATGAAACAAGCAGGGGAAGAAAAAAATGTGACAGAAAGATATTCAGTGCAAAAACAAGGAAAAAGACTAATGCACAAGTGGATGGTGGCGGCATGAAAACCGCGAAAGAAAGAATGCCCCCAGAAGATTTTATAACCGTACAACGGCACAATAATCATCAACTAAGATTGCAGCATTTGTAAAATAATAACGATATGACAAACACGTACAGGCCAGTTGTATATATTCGCGTCACTGACAATGGAATGTCAATGCAAGCCTAAAAGCTTTAGCTGTCTAAGCAAGCGGAAAAACATGAAATCTACAGGGGAACCTAAAGTTCAGATTTAGACCGGACAGACGTCGAGGGATGTCATTGCGCTCATCAGGCGCATAATTCTTTCAGCCGTCCGGAAAGCGTTTCAATGGAAAGGAATATTTATACAAAGTAAAGGTGCTATATATAGAACATGCTGAAGCACGAAGGCATAAATTACCGTTTATTTTAAGTATATTTTAAAGAGAATAAAGGACACAAATGGTATCACGCGCCATGGCGCTGCCCTTGAAGCAGTCGCTGTGCTAGGTAGTAAGCTGGATCACGTGACACCACGATGTTTCGGTTGCGCTCGCAGTGCTTGCACTGGGTCACCCGTTAAGAAAGCTTAAATGGCATTCTGTTTCGTTTCTTTTATTGCAATAGCAATTATATGGACACTCTCGGCTGATTTTCGCCGTCGGCGTCACCATCGCCGTCATGCTTCCTATATATATATATATATATATATATATATATATATATACATGCCACGAAGAAAAATAATTAAGAAAAATATCTTCCGACGCGCGGAATCGAACGGGCGACCTCTCGCTCCGCAGCGCCCGACGCTAACCGCTACGTCACAGAAGCGCACATGCTACAGCATACTAACAGCGAGCTATTTATATACACTACACTGTAAACGAAAATATACCCAGCCGGGAGGTTTCGGGGGGATGATGCTCCCGCTGAGCTCCGGTAGCCTCACTCAAACCGGAATACTCCGGAGCATATACATTTCCACCCTTTTACTTCGGTGGGCGATGGACGGAGGGAAGCGGGTCGAGTTCCCTGATTTTTCTCCGGTGGATGCTCCGTAAGTGCTCCGGCGCATCACTTATGCTCCGTGGATGCTCCGCAAATACTCCGGCGCAGTGCGGGTACAGCCCCTCCTTTCCAGTGACGAAGCGTCTCTTTATGTCACACCTGATCACTCTAATTGGGACCTAGTTCTTCCGTTCATAACCTACGCCTATAATACCGCGACGCAAGCAACAACTGGTTTTTAAATGCGAAGCATTTCTTAGCGAACTTCGGCGACTTTGAGCGTATCTATCTATCTATCTATCTATCTATCTATCTATCTATCTATCTATCTATCTATCTATCTATCTATCTATCTATCTATCTATCTATCTATCTATCTATCTATCTATCTATCTATCTATCTAGCCGCCTACGACTTCGTGCTCTCCTGGCCGTATCGTTAATGGGATTTCTACCAAATTTGGTATGGCATAACGTGACCGTATGACGAACATAAATGGCTGGTCATATCATGAAAATCATGACTAGCTTGTCATGAAAAGTATGATTTACATGCCACGCTCATGGCGTGCTCGCGGCCGTTTCGTTAGCTTGATATACACCAAATTTGGTATTGAGTGACATGACTCTATGACGAACATAAATGACACGTGGTAATATGGAAATCATGAGATTTCATGAGCGACATGACTTGCCTTCCACGGTCATGGCGCGCTCGCGGCCATTTCGTTAACTTGATATACACCAAACTTGGTATTGAGTCACGTGACTGTATGACGAACATAAATGACACGTGGTAACATGGAAATCATGACATGTCATGAGCGACATGACTTGCATTCCGCCGTTTCGTTCTTAGCGAACTTCGGCGACTTTGAGCGTATCTATCTATCTATCTGTCTATCTATCTATCTATCTATCTATCTATCTATCTATCTATCTATCTATCTATCTATCTATCTATCTATCTATCTATCTATCTATCTATCTATCTATCTAGCCGCCTACGACTTTGTGCTCTCCTGGCCGTATCGTTAATGGGATTTCTACCAAATTTGGTATGGCATAACACGACCGTATGACAAAGATAAATGGCTGGTCATATCATGAAAATCATGACTAGCTTGTCATGAAAAGTATGATTTACATGCCACGCTCATGGCGCGCTCGCGGCCGTTTCGTTAGCTTGATATACACCAAATTTGGTATAGAGTGACATGACTGTATGACGAACATAAATGACACGTGGTAACATGGAAATCATGACATGTCATGAGCTACATGACTTGCATCCCACGCTCATGGGGCGCTCGCGGCCGTTTCGTTAGCTTGAGATACACCAAATTTGGTATTGCGTGACGTGACTGTATGACGAACATAAATGACAAGTGGTAATATGAAAATCATGACATGTCATGAGCGACACGACTTGCATTCCGCCATTTTGTTAGCTTGATATACACCAAATTTGGTATGAGTGGCATGACTGCATGACGAACATAAATGACAAGTGGTAATATGGAAATCATGACATGTCATGACCGACATGACTTGCATTCCAGGCTCATGGCGCGCTCGCGGCCGTTTCGTTAGCTTGATATACACCAAATTTGGTATTGAGCGACATAACTGTATGACGAACATAAATTACACGTGGTAATACGGAAATCATGACATGTCATGAGCGACACGACTTGCATTCCACGCTCATGGCGCGCTCACGGCCGTTTCGTTAGCTTGATATACACGAAATTTGGTATTGAGTGACATGACTGTATGACGAACATAAATTACACGTGGTAATACGGAAATCATGACATGTCATGAGCGACATGACTTGCATTCCACGCTCATGGCGCGCTCACGGCCGTTTCGTTAGCTTGATATACACGAAATTTGGTATTGAGTGACATGACTGTATAACGAACATAAGTGGCAGGTGCTAACATGAAAATCTTGTCGTGCATGTCATCTACAACGGCATTTACATGCCACGCTCATGGTGCGCTTGCGTCCAGTTCGCTAGCTTGATATACACCGAAATTGGTATTGCGCGACGTGACTGTATGACGAACATAAATGACAGTTCCTAACATGTAAAACATGACATGCAAATTATGTAAAGCATGATTTGCTCCTTCCTGGCTGCTTCGCATTACATCGATTCCCACTGTGCGTGGGATCTGCCGGCTTTTTCTCCCTTTTACCTCCTTTACGGCCGTCACCCTTCGCACACGATTGACACCATTCTGCCCTATCGACCGCACGCGTCCGAGGGCCCGCCTATCTTGGACGCCGCCAGGCACGCGGAAGAATGTCGCGAGCTGGCCCGCCGCTTTACCTCAGACGACCAGAACCGTCAAAAAGCAATGCACGATGCCCACAACTCGACTCCTGCTTTTCAACCGAGTACCCTCGTCTGGCTGTCAGTCCCGCATAGCACACCAGGCCTCTCATCCGAACTTCTTCCGAAGTACGATGGGCCTTACCGCGTTCTCGAACAGACTTCCCCGGTCAACTACCTCATTGAGCCTCTCACGCCACCTTCTGATATGCGACGTCGTATCCGCGAGGTCGTCCACGTTCAAAGGCTCAAGCCGTATTATGGTTCCACAGTCCCTGCAGACGACTGAGTCGCCAGGATGGCTCCTTCTTCTCCGGGGGGCTAATTGTAATGAAGAGGAAGTACATCGGCGCACGGACAGCAGCATCGAGTGTGCAGCAGTGGCTCGAGCCAGCGGACTGTGCTCGGGACTGTGCGTGATCAGCCAACAGCTCTAGTGCAATAAATCACCGTTATAATACATATACGGGACATGACGGCGACGGCAACGGTGACGCCGACAGCGAAAACCAGCCGAGAGTGTCCATATAATTGCTATCGCATTAATAAGATTAGGCAGATTGTTGCCCGAGTTCATTGTGAGCACTGAAGTGATACAGGTGCAGTACAAGGCTATATGAAGGAAGTTTTGGCCAGCGTGCGATTTTTGAATGTGCGTTTTTCGATAGACTACCTGGGGTCTGTTGGAAAGAAAAAGAACTTTATAAGGATTTACGTGGCACTGTGCTCCCCATCCCAATCTACAGAGCGATATATACTGCACGCAAGGATCAGAATGTACTTAAACGCGTTAAAAAATGCAAGTAGCTCCAAATGCAAAACGATTCTTTTTTAAATTACACACCGGAGCACTCCCAGCAAGAACCTTTCTGGAGAAACGAGGTTTTTTTATGCCTTGGGGATCCGACTGTCTAATCTCTAACCAACCGGAAACAATTGACCAAATTTTTCTACACTGTTGGGAGGGGGTATACTTTTGGGGTGTTTTGCGGAGGATAATCAAAAATGAATTTCCCTAAGACCCTCATGGAATCAGGCACTTAGCAATAGAGAATGAGGACGGATTACCATTTGACTTAACTGCCTTGCACAGTATATGGCGCTCAAGAGTGGCTGGATTTTACTGTGACCCTAACAGAAGACCAGCAAGACAGTATTTTAAAGAAATTCTAGCAAGGTTTATCGAGGTAGAAAGAACAAATGAATGTGTTCCTTCATGGTTGGGAAGGGTAGAAGCCCGGCTTACTATGAAGGAATTTTAGGTCGGAATGTTCTTTATCAGTGCTTGACGGCCGTGTTAGCGTCTGTTGTGTCGTGTTTGTTCTGTCATTTTTGTTTTGCATGTTTTTTGTGTATTGTAATATAATTCTTTTGTCCCCGTGTGTGTGACGTCCATCTGGAAATAAATAAAAACAATCTCACAGCAGTGTGGTAGAACACATGCTTGCCACGCAGACGGCCTGGGTTCGATTAGCACTCGAACCCGGAAATTTTTATTTATTTTATTTGCGTCTTGCTCGATTTTTCGGTCACGGGCAACATGATGATTTTTCGCTCATAACTAACGACGCCAACACCGATGCCGACACCGACGCCGACGCCGGAATTCCCGCGATACGAGCTCTTTAACGCTCTCGCGTTAATAGAAGGTGACATACCGACTACACAGAGAGAGTGTTAGAGAAAGAAAAGACATAGAACGAGAGATAAAGAGAAAAAGGGAAGAAAAAGGGAAGAAAGAGAAAGAAAAAATGCACGAAGTGAATCATGACGAGTGGGCGAAGCACTGGGGATCGTTCTCACCGTAAATCACCCGTGACATTGCCCGCTCGCGCATGTAAATGAGTGACAACACGTGTACACTGTATATACAATGTGTTTTTGCCGTTGAGCCGCCGCTTCCCGCGCCCTCAACACCAGGGTAGCAGCTTCTTGTCGGCGTTGCCGTTTTGCCGCTGGTTGCCGTGCTCTCGCCTCCGGGGCAGCTTGCTGTCTGCGTAGACATTGAGCCGTCGCATGCCGCGCTCTCGCCACCGGAGTAGCAGCTTGTTGTCGGCGTTGCCGCTACCCCGCGAGCTTTCGCCTGCGGGGTAGCTTGGTAGCTTGTTGTCTGCGTCGGCGCTGCCTTTCGCAGGCGAGATCGCGTTCACGTTCGTTTTCATCCATGGCAGAAAGAGAATGTGGTCTGGAACGCGCTCATTCTTCATCGTCATCGTCATCGTTTGCGTCATCATCATCGTCATGGCGTACGGTGGGTACCTTGAACGTGCTCTGTCGTGACAGACAAACGGACAGACAACGGACAAGTCTAGACCCTAAGGTGCTTCGCCCCTGAAAGGCGAAGCTCGCACTAAGTCGCGTAAGGCCTGAAACAGCAAAACTGGGCGATTCTGAAGTCTAATCTCGTTGCTTCTAGGTTGTTGCAAGGCTTTAGTTAGGTGATGCTATACGTTGTTTTCAGATTTATTCTCAGAGCAGAGAGGTTCGAGTTAAACCAAAGACAGTCACAGAGACGACACCGACGTCCAAACTCCAGAGACAAACTCGCGCTGTAACCGAAGGTTCGCACCTCTCATAGAACTACGGGCACGTCGTCGTTGGCGTAGGGCTTCCTTCGCTTCGGGGTCTTCTCGCAGCCGCCGTTGCCTTTCCCGTCCCCTGTATTCTCTCGCTGTACGTACTCGGGGTCTTCGGCTCGCCGCCATCGTTTTTCCGCCATTTCTTGGGCTAATTGTCGCTACTACTTTTTTGGGCCGTGGTAATTGTCGTAATGATGGTAACGCCTTCCGGTCTTACTTCGTCGCACTGCGTCTCATAAAGAAACACGGAGAAGAGACGACATCAGATGGAAAAGGTAGAATTGCATTAGCAGCAGCTTCTGTCTGGTGGATACGAACACAACAGCTGCCAAACCCGAGAGAAACACGAAAGGGTTGACAGGCGACAACCATTTGCTGCTGCCAAGCAGCAAATAGTTGTCCGCTTGAGCCGCGACCCTAGGCTGCCCTCACATGTTCTCGCTGGTGCATAGAAGATACGACGCTCGGGCCGATATTATCGCAACCTCGAATTCGTACGGAATTTCAAGGCGATATATAGGTGTCCATATAATTGCTATCGCAATAAAAATGCGGTTATCAAAGTGACTACTGGCGTCTATCTCTGTGCATGCGAAAATTTGATTTATTTGATTATTTAGTTATAAATTCTTAAGACTTATTCGGGGCTATAGCAGGAATGGGACGTTATATAATACTAGACAACAGAAACACACCAAATTCACGATAATACTACAAATGGTAAAGCAAGTACACTCGTAACAAAACAATAATGCAAATGGAGTTGATTAGAGGCTAGTAAGATGTTCAACGATTGCGACTGTGAAACCTTTTAGTGATAAGGAGCGAATGTTACCCAGAGAGGGGAATCACAAAGATTTATTGCGTGTGGAAAAAACTGTATTTATAGGTATTAGTGCGAACAAAGAACGTTATTACGTTTAAAGCGTGAGAACTACGCGTGTACGACTTTCGTCAGCAAATGTGATGAGGTTACCATCAGAACTAATGGTGGAGGAGTTAACAATTGCGTAGAAAAATTAAAACTTTCTTGAATATATTGAAACACAGCGCAACCACGACGACGACCAAGAGAAAAGAGGGACAAACCCGAACGCTGACTCGCAACTGAATGTTTATTGGAAGCACATGACAGAAACGATTATACTACTACCCTCACCCATGAGACCAACTTTAAGCAAAAAACGGCAAACCAGCTTACATCTTGAATACGAAAATAAAACGCGAAAAGGACCAACCGAGTTGCCCAGAAAAGACTGCGGGGTCAGACACGTGACTCCTTTTGTGCAGCCTAGAACAGGTGTTGTGTGCCTCTTGCCGTTTTCACGTGGTGGAGTTTTCATAGGCCAAACAAGTGAATGCATCAGTATCGGGTCGTTGAAACGCAGGCGTTCGTTGGAGAGGAATGCGCGCTCGCATGTGTCCCAACACGTCGCGCAGTGCCATTCCTCACCTATGTTTTATGAAGCTGAGCTCCTATCCATCCCCCCGAGATGACACGAGACAAACAATTGAGGCTTACAATATCAGAAAAAGGGGTGAACAATGTGTCAGCGTACCTTCTATTGCCTCACATGGTAGCAAGTTTGGTTTTAAGGCGAAAGTCTTTAATGGCTCATACTCGCGGCTTCCGCCCGTCCGTCCGTGGCCTGCAACGGTGCCAGCTGTGGCCTCTCCCCCTCACACTCCCTCAGCAATCACGTGATGGCACAGCGGCGGAGGCGTCAGACAGCCCGTCCGTCCGTGCCCCCTCACCGCCGGCAAGACTTGCCGAAGCTTGTTGTTGCTACGAGGGCCACAGGCTTTCGCAGAACACACTTTGGAATTTAGAAAGTGTCCTTCAATTTCTTTTTACATAGTACAGTATCTTGTAATTTCTTTCTTGGAGGGTACACGTGCTCTTCTTCGTCTTTTATTGCCGTATTCAAGATGTAAGCTGGTTTGCTGTTTTTCGCTTTAAAGTGGTCACATGGGGGTGAGGGTGGTAGTATTCTTTTCTGTCATGTGCTTCCAATAAACATTCATTTGCGAGTCAGCGATGTCGTTTGTCCTTTTTTATCTTGGTCTGCGTCGTGCTTGCAATGTGTTTCAATATGTTCAATAACTGTCACCAACTGGCCCAACGTTCAATTCTTTCTTTAAAGTTTCGTTTTGATATCGCGAGAGTTGTGATGGAATGTTTAATGATTCTAGGGCTATAGTCTTCAAGAAGTTGCGGCTGCAGTTATGAAAAGTGAAACAGATTTATTTTCGCTGCATGTTATCGAGCGAGCTTATTTCACAGTGTTTGTAGCGGAACCAGATCTCTGATGCATATTCGAGAACTGGGCAAATGAGTGACTTATATAAAAGCAGTTTAGTATCACGAAGGGCGTTAGGTAAGGTGCGGCGCAAATAACGTAATTTTTTATAGCTGTAAAGCATACGTAATCGATGTGGTTAGTCTACGAAAGGTGTTTTGTTAGAATTACTCCTGAGTATTTGTTCCGCGAGAGTCTGTGAAGTTGGATGCCACATAACAAAAAAAAAAAAACATCATGACTATTTTAGTACAGTTAATGTTCATTTGCCACGTTTTACACCAGTTGCTAAAAGTCGCGAGTGATTGCGGAAGACGGTAATGATCGTCAATTGATAGGTTCACAGAGAACGCAATAATCTGCGTAGGGTCTTATTTTAGATGTGGTACTATCACGTAAATCAATAATGAATAGCAAAAATAATAAATGGCCAAGTACGGATCCTTGAGAAACACCAGACGTGACGTCAATGGGAGATGATATTGTCGAGTTCAAACAAGCAAAGTGTGAGCGTGTATGAAGAAAACTATCTATCCAAGAAACAATACGAAGGCTATTGAGAATGATGTTTAGTTTTAACAGGAACTTTAATGACTCAAGGAGTCACATGCCTTGGCGAAATCAATAAAAATGGCATCTATTTGATTACCTACATCTAAATTTTAAGCAATGTCAGGCACTAAATCGACTAATTGTGTTACTGTGCTATAATCGCGACGGAAATCAAGCTGAGCTGATGATTAGATATGAATGGAGTTAAGGAATTCCATTATATGTTTATTGATGATGTGTTCTAAGATCTTGCGAGAACGAGGTGTAAGAGATATCAGTCTGTAATTATACAGAGGTTATTTATTTCCTGAATTACACTAGAAGGCGCAATTTCAGTTATGCGATTGCCCCGAGGGACCGAAAAATCTGAGCTCTAAAAATGCAACGTCGACAAGTTTTACCGGAGAAAGTTGGAAGGAAAAAAGTCACAGTTTCGCCACTAGGGCGAAGCAATGAATGCGATAGCAAGAAATTAGTTTGTCACACGAAGAACGACAAGCAGCTCGATACTTGCAACGCGCCACCGCAGCACAAAGAAGGACGCTCGAAAAGGACGCATAGGTATACACAGGACAAGCGTGAACTAACAACTGTCACAGTTGTTACGTGTTTGCATTTGAGCGACGCGCTGCGAGTGTCCACAATGCAGAAGCCGACACTGTTGTTGCTGTTGCCTCTGAGATGGCTCATACCCACTCAGGGGGATTGGCCAAGGATTGAGTATATGATTATATGACTTTTCGACGCTGTTTGATACTTCTTTTTCTTTTACACTGCGGCACGTGGAATGACCCCTGTGCGTCTCCTGCCACGCGCTGGCGTCCGACGCGTGCCCGGTGTTCTTTTGTTTCATTCTATACATCATGGGTGGTACAGATGGGAGCCACGTTTTCGTGCGCATCTAAAGGGCAGTTTTCAATTTGAAAGAAACTGTAAAAGCGTTGCGGGATAGAAAACACGCTCAAGCTGTTCCGAGATCTGCGTACCGCGAGCGGCAAATGGTGCATATGAATAGCTCGCCGTTATATCGCTGGCGCGAGCATGGCGTGTGGCTGTGTTGGCTAGCAGGCTGCGGAGCGAGGGATCGCTGGTTCGAACCCCCGTTAGGTGGTCTGAAATGACGGCGTCGACAGACGGCGACGGTGACGGCGAAAATCACCCGAGAGTGTCCATATAATTGCTATCGCAATAATATCCCCGACAACACAGAAGCTTGAATAAATGAAATCCCAATACCCCCGATCAAACGGGCGGGTCGAAAGAGCTGTTCGTTGCTACCGCCATTAAAGTCATGAAAATAAAGAATTATGTGTCGCAAATGGGTGACGGAAAGCAAGGCGAGCATTATCTACCCAGGCAAGGAGCTCAGAAACATGACAAACACGTACAGACCACTGCAGTTTTCACTTCACTTATAACGGAATGTCAATGTGGGTGGAAAACATGAAAGTCATTGGATATTGAATCAAGGGTCTAGATCACATAGACATGAGTCGGGTATACAATTTAGAAAGCAGTGACATTTCCTTTTCAAAGACGGATAAATATGAGCTTGAACCGACGTGCGAGCATTCTTGACTGACTTCATGAGCCGCACGGCGGGTTACTCATGAGCGGATACGGGCACCAGGGAATTCCGTTTTTCGCGGAGGAAATCGCCGGTCGCGCATCGGTCATCACGGCGAGGCCTCTACTGTTGTATCCTACTACAGAGCATAGGTCGGCAGAACTAGTGGAGCTCACTCAGACTCACTTATGAAATATATTTTGCACTTTGGACTCACTCGGACTCATGGTCGTCGGCATAATTTTCTCTTGGGGGGTGCAAAACCCTTGTTGCATCGCGACAGGGAGAGGGGGAGAGCACTGGCATAGCTTGGGTGTGGGGAAGTACTTGAGTGGCTTGAGGGGGGGCAAGTGCCTCTTTTGCACCCCCTGCCGACGCCCATGCTCGGACTCAGACTCACCAAAATTTTCCGGAGCCGGACTCATTCAGAGTCACACTCACGAAAATTTTCTTCAGCTGGACTCACTTGGACTCAAATACACCAAACGTTACTCACCCAGACTCAGACTCACGGCTCGATCTGAGTCTGAGGTGAGTACGAGTGAGTCGACTCATGAGTGAGTTCGCCGACCTATGCTACAGAGTGCACTCACTGAGCGCGTAGTTTTGCAGCCGCCCCGAATAACATTTGCGGATGGCGTTTCAATTTAAACCCATGTAGCGCCACCGACATTGATTGGATTTCACTATGAAGGAAGAAGAGGTCGGGCGTGATCTCGAGCGGCGCGGCAGCGAGGCTGGCGCGACGGGCGCGGAAAATAAAGAAAAAGTTAGTTGTGTTCAGGCTGCGGCACTAGAAAGACGTGTCGAGTCATTTTCTTATATGTGCTCCACACCCACATAAGCAAGTGTATATAAAAGCAATATCTACAGCATAATCGCAAGAATGAGGGCATAAATGGCAATTTAGTTTGGCTGTTAAAAGAATAAGGGACAACAAGGGCTGCATTTGTAAATGAGAGCGCCGCTGTCACTTCGACGTAGTAAGTTGGATCACATGACATTGCATTTCTTTGGTAGGGCTGCTACAGCTTGCAGCAAGTCATCCCTTTGCGAGGCTTAAGCGGCACGGTGTCGTACTTTTGCCTCAGAGCATTCTCTGTTCTTCACAAGCAGTGATTGTCGTACTGGCAGCAGTAGTATCAGTTTAGGACACTCCAACTGTGACATTCTTGAAGGGATGAAAAAAATTGTTCAGCAGAGAATATGACTGGAGCCAACAGTTTGACAAGTGGAGTTCTCTTCGCCAAGGCAGCAAAGAAGACAAACCCAATTGTCGAAACATTGGCGCCAGGACATTATCTACTTGTTTGGATATTTCCATATATTTAAGCCTCGATGTTTATTTAATTGTAAACTGTTTCTATGGTCTTGTTGCCTCGTATACATACCGAATCTCCAGAGTATGCTGTAAATAGTAAGACGCACTTGTTTTCGACGGTGTTCATATACTTCGTTAAAAAAGTCGAGACTGAGCTGTGCGTGTTCCGGATATGCTGCCGTGTTACTGTACGTGAACTTTTTCTGCAAAGCGTCCACCCATGAAGTGCGGGCTTTCATGTTCTTGTTGGCGTATGCCATGGCGAAGAAGTAACAATTATACTGGGCTTCGTAGTTTTTTGGTGGCAAATCGACCAGCGAATGTTGGCAACATCATGACACCGACGCTGCAAAAAAAAAAAAAGAGCCAGTTTGAGGGGATAATGCAAAAATGATACCAGTACGTGCGGCTGTCATAGATTCGCGATAGTGGCCGGCTTTCCGGTCTTGGTGTGCGCTGCACTAAAAGCAGATAGTTGCTTTGAATCTCATCCTCGGTCTCACTTCAATTCGGTATGAAAGGTGAAAAAGTTGGTCCTGTCGTGGCATTCTGGCATGAAATCAGTTCGTCTCACCCTGAAAGAGAAACTGAACGCATTTGCCTGATTACAGCGTACTGGTATTGCTTTCCCCACCTACGATTAATGAGTGGACCAGCCTGCCGTCTGACGTTGTCTAAGGCACCGGTGAAATAATTTCTGTCGCATGATGCGCAGCGTTCTTGCGATATCACAGCGACCGCCACACTAGAGCACTGAGACAAGAATTGTGCCGTAGCAGTCGGTTATTCGTTTTTATGGGCATTGTCATAATGATTGCGTAATGTTCATAGGCTTGCGCAGGTTTCCCCATAGGAGGGGTGGGGGGGTGAAGGTTTATTGCAGCGCACCCTCTCCTACTAAGTCAATGTATAGACTGTGCGCCCCCCCCCCTCACCCGTGCACCCGCCTATGGTAGTCTTATTGCTAGCTGATGCCAGGAATACTTTGATATGTCTGATAACACTAGGATATCTCTGCGACTTCATGTGACAGGGGCGATGATGTTGATGGTGGCAGGGCCAGAATCAAAAATAGGCTTGATGTGTGATTAAAAAATGACACCTGATTTCAAAGGGATGCAAAAATCGTCCGAGCCGACGTTTCGACAAGCGAGCCGACAGTATGAGCTGATGTTGCGACGAACGGGCTTGTCTTCATCAAGGCTGTAACGGCTTTTGCTGTTGCAGCCTTGCAGAAGACAAGTCCGCTTTTCGAAACGTCGACTCCAGCGACAACCGGTGTTCGCGATTTTTTTCTCTATTCAAGCTTCCATATTCCTCCTAATTTTCTGCCTTTTTTGGCCCCTAATTCAAAAGCACTTAGCAAGCAGAAAACTTATATTACAGCTTTGAAGACGTGCGTGTAGTGTCACCTTAACAATATCTTGCAGCTACCATATCAATATTTATGTTAACTTTCGAGCTTTTGCCCGTTTCTGTGCTTCTTTATTTGCCCCTTTCCCTTACGCCTCGTGCTCAGTAGCAAGGCATAAGTTTCAATTGCGGTTAACGTCCCTGCCTGTTCCTCATTATTATCTCCTTCTTTTTCTTGCACTGATACTGACTGGCGCCCGTTCTGGAGAAAGGGTGGTGTTAAGGTAGGTGACTTGGTGGCCTTAAAAATGGTTTAGGGATAGTTGCAGCAATTTTTCGATAATGCGCGGTGTTCCGCGGGATTCTTTTGTGACGTTTGTGCTTTTATATCGCACTCAGGATGAATTGGCGGGCAAGTAGGTTACACGTGATACGAGGACCACAACGCAAATTTGAGAGACAAGGACAAAACATCTACACACTACAAAGGAGCGTAGTTAAGAGCCTGCGCTATGTACTTGACTAAGAAGCAGAAACTTGGAGGCTTACAAAAAGGGGTCTATTAAATTCAGGACGACGCAGCGAGCTATGAAAAGGAAAATGACAGGTGTAACCTTAAGAGACAGGAAGTAAGCAGAGTGGGTTAGGGAACAAACAATTGTTAAGGATATCGTAGTTGAAATAAAGAAGAAGAAATGGTCATCGGCTGGACACGTAGCGCTTAGGCAGGATAACCACTGGTCATCAAGGTTAACTGTTTGGTTGCATGCAGAGGGAAGGTGACTGTTTTGTAATTTTTTTATTGAACGAAACGTTACAAAATGGCGCTAAAGATATGTACAAATGTCGTACGCACCGACATATGTTGAACAGTGGCATATGTTTTATATAAGCAGTTGTTTACACTTGCGTAGCGATGCCAACAGCAACATGGGTATTAGCAACACCAGAAGCGGTAAGTTGATATGTAGCGTTTGTGCTGACGAGCATGGTAGCCCTGGACACTGCTACATAAATCAACTTCAGTTGATGGCGATTAAGTACAATTGACGTTAACCCGACGTGACAGCTGTATCATAGGTGTACATATGTAATGTTTATAAAGTTGGATAGCCCGCACTGCGACCACAATTGACGTTTCACAAACATTACGCCTGCTTAGGGTCTTTTTCCCAAGCAGTTCCGAGACCTGCGTGGCTCTGAGGTAGAACACTCGATTGCCACGCAGAATTCCGGGGTTCGATTTCTGCTGGGACCCTGCCATTTATTCTTTGACTTCGTCGGATCAACGTTGCCGATGTCAGCTTTTTCTTAACGCTCTCGCGTTGAGTACCATTGCCTGTCCTCGCCGTTCCTGGTAAATATAACTGTCAATCACCTGTGGCACATACCCGCCCGTGGTATACGGGTATGTGGCACACGTGTCTGGCGGAAAGAGTCTGACGACGTATGCGACGCGATTGTCACATTACTCATGTCATGAACAGCAAGTCATATTTGTCAAACCATCTTACCGTCGCATACTAATTTTGGGTAACCCCAAGTTAAGGGGGGTGATCACGAGAGCATCCTAATGTAGGCGGTTAGATAGATACATAGATAGATACGAAGACAGACACGCTAAAATTGTCTGCAGTACGCAAAAAGAAATCCGCATTTAAAAAAAAGAACACCACCCACACCTTGCGTCAGACGCCATCGCGTGGCAGGAGACGCAGAGGGGGTCATTCACGCGCCACACTTTAAAAGAAGAAATATCTAAGAGCATCCAAGGGTCACACTACGCTTTCTTGGCCAATCCCCCAGAGTGGGTACGAGCCATAAAATGTAGGCAACAAACAAACAAACATCGGGTTCTCCGTTGTCGACACCTGCCGCGCGTTGCTCTAACACAAAGGCGTAACAAATGTGATAGTTGTTTGTTCACGCTTGTACTGTGTATACCTGCACGTCTTTTTCGAGTGTCCTTCTTCGTGCTCCAGCGGGAAGCTGCAAGTATCGAGCTGCTCGTCGATCTTCGTGTGCATTCCAATTTCTTGCTACCGCATTCAGTTCAATCAATCTCAGAAATTCGGATTTAATGAAATCTTTCACTGAATAATGCGTTCGCAGATATGCGCGTCGTTAAAAGTACAATGTACAGTGAAACCTCGGTGATACGAATCTCGCGGGGTCACCAAAAATATTCGTATCATCCGAAATTCGTATGACCCGAAAACATGGAAAATTAGTGTGCAACAAAAGAAAGATGTCGTACATTTCGATTTATTGTTTCCCAGGACCGCTGCAATATCATGAACAGCGCTGAATGACTGTCGGTAATGCTTTTAACGTCAATGATCATGCTAGTACTCGTAAATATACGGCGCGTGTAATTAATGAAACAGTCTTGTTGTGAACCGCGACAGCTAGTAACCCCTTCCAAATTGGAACGCTCTTCTGCAAGGCACCACAGGTCTGCGGAGAAAACGACTAAAAGAGCGCTCTGCACGGGGAATGCATGCTCGCGCATGGGTTCCCGCGCCCGCGCGCGAGTGCCGCGTCTTCCGCGACAGTGCGGGCAGCGTGTGTGTGTACCCGCGCGGCAGCATACGTTCGTATCAAACGTCATGGGGGCAAATCGGTTCACAACAACCGTATTCCATTCCACTGCATGCTAATGGGCCTTGGCCGGGACCACAGGAAAATTCGTATCACCCCGCAATTCGCACGAGCCGTGATCGTATCACCGAGGTTTCACTGTAGTCTGTTTCTTGCTTATTGTTTTTCTGGTTTTTGAAGAAGTCAGCTAAGCTTTAGGGTATTTCTAGTGCCGTTTTCTTGTATATCTTCCCATCGGAATACCTGTAGGAACGCCACATTTAATGCTAATTTCCTCAGATTATCATCAAAAGGCATTAGTGCACTGCGGTTGATCTTTCTCGTGTTTTTTTTACAATTTGGGAAATTTATCCAGATGTGTATTTTTGTAGGTAGATATATTATTACTCATTTATTACTGTCCGAAAAAAATGGGCTTTCCAAACATGTAGCAGGTAAGACTAGATGCGCTTGACGTTCCAATGTTACGAAGTAATGTTACAACAGTATGGCCAGTACATTACTCCCTGTGGATCATCTCGGTCTTCAGAGCCTAAGGGAGCAGGACATCTGGGCAGTAAAAGAAAATAAAAAAAGACCCAGCTGTGACTTGTGGACGCTATTTTGTAGATGGAAACCTATCTGTAAATTGCTGAATGGGCTCTCGACTTACCTGATAAGAGCGCTGTTTATCTTAAAAGATTTTAGTTAATCTCACGTACAAAATATTATGCAATGTGTTCGATTTGCGTGAATTGATGACGAGCAAGAATTTTTTTTGAAATCTCTATTCGCAAGTTGCAAAATTTAGAAAAAACGGGGAACGCCATTTAAATGAGTTTGAATATTGCACATAAGAAAATAAATTATTTAAAGACTGGATGCTGTGAATCAATACTTCCTTAATAACAAATATGGAGACTGCGCAACTATAGAACATATGCCCTATAAATGTCGTGTTACTTATATTTATATCTCACTTACGCTTTCTGAAAAAGTCACCCTACCGCCAGGTTAGGGATTCTTACGTGAGAACTATATGCATATTCTACAGGTTTTGTAGGAGTGAATTTGGAAAATCTGGATGGAATGAAGATTGTTACTGTACAGGAATGGGACCACTACTTCTCCTCGTACATGTCAACGTTCAACATACGTACACAAGTAACTATGTCGAAAGGAAATGAGATTTAACTGCCAGTAGTTTTAATAGGCTAAGTTCGTATATGAAGTGCGGCGCCGGTTATTGTTGCCATCACAGATAACTCATGTACAGAGTCAAAATGGTATATCGTGTACTTGAAAACGATGAAAAATGAAGCTGAAATAGGAAGGAAGAAAACATGACATTCCATGGCTTAAGAAGATCATAGGTCTGAACTGTTTAAACCATTCCTCACTTGAATCCAGCAAAATCAGCACAGCACCGCCTTAGGAACAGTAGGAGGTGGCGAAATAGAACACATGCGAGCGAATGACAATGAATCATATTAACCCTGTTCAACAGCAAAGCTGTTTAAGCTATCGGTAACTCGTGCTGCATAGTGAAAAAGTCCGCAGGTGGTTATGCTCCACAGGAAATGGGCAAGCCCCACTACCGAGTACAGCAGGGGCGAGTGTTGAACGAAAACTTCTGGGCGAAGGGAAACACGTGATACACGTAAAAGAGAGAGAAAGAAAGAGAGAGGGAGAGAGAATAAGCCATAGAAAGAAAGAGAAACCGACAAATAGAGAGAAATAAAGGAAATAAAGTCATAAAATGTAATCTGGCATTTCCGCGAAGTGAATCATGACACGTGGGCTAAGCACTGTAAGCACTAGGGATCGTTCTTACCGTAAATCACCCGTGATATTGATACTCGCGCATGTAAATGAGTGACAACGCGTGTGTACAGTATACAAAATGTGTTTTTGCCCTTGAGCCGCCGCTTCCAGCGTCCTCAACACCGGGGTAGCTGGTTGTTCTCGGCGTTGCCGTTTTGCCTTTCGCGGGTTAGAGCGCGTTCACGATCGTTTTCATCCATGGCGGAAAGAGAATGTGTGGTCTGGAACGCCCTTTTTCTACATCGCCATCAGCGTCATCGTCATCGTCATGGCGTATAATGGTTACCTTGCATGTGCTGTGCCGTGATGGGAGCGTCATCGTCATCGGGCTAGCATGGCTACGGCGCACAACGATGGAGAGACAGGCCTTGTTCATAAGCTTCTTCGCATCTAAAACAAGGAGAGATAAAAAAGCACAGAGAGAGAGAGAGAGAGAAACTGGGGATCGAGGGACGAAGCATGTAGGGAAGGGTGATTCAGCTCCACTATCGTGAAACTTGGAGAGGTACGAAAGATGCAGTGTGCACCGGTGTTTTCCACAGCGAAATCGTTGCTGATGGGTAATGAGAGGCAGAAGAAGAGACAGAAGACGAGCCTGAGGGAGGTAATTGGACAGATTATTGTAAGAGAGATTTTTTTAATGATTCAGTAGTGGTGCCACGCCTGAAACCGGGCATGTAGAGAAGGGCGTGTCAGCTCCACTAACGTGGTCGAAAGACGGCGTCGGAATGGAGCTTACCACAAGGTGCCTCTTCGACTTCTTTGTCCCTACGTGCCCGGTTTCATTTCGCTACAGCATATAGGGAAGAGTGTTTCAGCTCCACTAACGTCGTTGGCAATTTGTTGGTTTAACTGCTGCCTTCTTAATTTTAAAGCGCAGCTCTTAGGCAGCTGTTCCTGAATTTAGTGGTGTCGCCGTTGCCGTCACCGTTGCCGTCGCCATCGGCAGTGCAACCGTGCGAACGAGTACGTGCCAAAGGACTTGGGCAAACCCCATCACTGCTTAAAAGCAGGTGCGAGTGTCAAACTAAAACGAAGTATGTGTCACAGGATTTGGGGCAAGCCCCCCTACCGTGTACAGCACGTGCAACTGTCAAAGGAAAGCGGACACCTGCAAATCAGAGAAAGAGAAAGAAATACAAAATAGAGAGAATATCATAGAGTTAGTGAGAAAACAATGAAAAGAAATAGGAGTAAAAAAGGAGAGAGAAAAAAGTAGAGAGAGAAAGAGAGATAGAAAACGACAGAGAAAGACATAAAAAGAGAAGGAAAGATATGTTGCATTGCCAGAACCGCGCATACCCAGAACTTTAAACACAGTTGGCGTTAGCCCAACACGAAGCTGCGCTCAGAATTTGCATTGGGAAGTATCGTAATTGTCGGTGAATGTTTAGTGTACCCGTGGCGAGTAAAGCACCGTCTCTTTGCAGATATGTTTCATGAAGTGGTGTTTCAAATAGATGAGTTTACTGTGGAGATTCGCGTTTGTATCTCTGCTTTTACATAAGAAATTTAAACGCATTGGTTAATTTCCTCGCGGATTCTGGCTCCCCTGAAAAGCCAAACATAACGTTTAGGGCAGTAACGCCGAGCCTTTGACTCATGCTTGGTAAAATGAAGCGCAAAAAAAAAAAAAAAAAGGCGAGACAGACAAAACGAGGCGCTCGTCCTGTCTGTCTCACATTTTTTTGTCCCATTTATTGCGCTTCATTTCACGAAGTCTGCATCCCCAACTGCCCCAACATTCTACTCCCCTTTGACTCTTAATATGCATAGTATGGACCGGTGCCGAGTAGTGAGATTCAGCCAATTTTTAACGCGATAGCGTTAAAGAGCTCGTTTCGCAGAAATTCCGGCGTCGGCGTCGGTGTCGGCGTCGTTGGTTGTGAGCGAAAAATCATCATCTTGTCCGTGACCGAAAAATCATCATCTTGTCCGTGACCGAAAAATCGAGAAAGATGCAAATAAAATAAATAATAAAAATTTTCGGGTCCGAGTGAGGATCGAACCCGGGTCGTCTGCGTGGCAAGCAGGTGTTCCACCACACAGCCATGCCTCTGCTTGGATATACTGTGAAAATAACTTCCTCTGCTTGGAAATGCAGTGAAAATAACTTGCATGCTTCGCAAACGCAAGCGTCCTTTATATAGGCGTGGCAATATAACATGTAATATCCCAGGAATATTGCGTGGTACAAGCGTAAATTGCCATCGGGCGTCAGAATATGTGACTATCATAACGATTCCATAGTTTAAAGCCAGCCACTCATTACAAACGGCACACACCTTAGTGCGCGTATTCCCTTAACACCACGTAGTGGGTGCATAGCAAGTTCGAAAACATTTTTCGCATTTGCCTCGCACAATTTCTCCTGGTTTAAACCATACTGCCCATTACATAGTATGCACTAAGTGATTGACGTACGCAGTAGGGACGGGATATCGCTATCGCATTTCAACTCTTCAAGGCGAAGCTTAAGGGTCCCCCCAATTTTTATTGGCACATAATCACTTGACCGTGACGACAACATAACACGCCGATAAGCCAAGACTCTAATTAAAGTGCGTTGCCCCTAAAAGGAAAGAAAAAACAATTAAGACAGAAACAGCAAGAAAGAAAAGAAATAGAGATGAAAAAAAGGAAAGAAACAGATACTGAAAGATAGACAAGAAAGAGAGAGAGGAAGAAAGAAAGGAAGAGAAACAAGGAAGGCGACCTAGCTCCACGCTTTCTTCAGGCTTGGCACCGCTAGTGCGAAGCTGCCGTAATGTTTTTTTTTTTCAAAGATGGTATTGCTATGCTTTGTTCTGTCTAATGATGACGCTGGAAGGAGGAGGATTCTAAGATACAAAACTCCACGTATTTATGAATAATAGCAGACCCTGCCCATTGGGGCAAGAAATGGAAGCAAAACTCTGGAAAGTACAAACAGACACAGGACGCCAAGAAATGGAAAGTGAATTTAGGTGGCGAACATTTGTCTTAGTAATATCTGAAATAAAATTAGCGCAAAAGACAGGACCAGTAAAGTGACAAAAACAACAGCGCTGACTTACAAGGTTAGTCGCAAGCGCACAATATACACCGTGAGAAGAAAAGAGTCCTTTGAGTCTCTTTTAGGAGTGCTGACTTACCACCCATATGAATCTCTTTAAAAAGACACGTAAGCTCTCTTGTGGGTTCGACGACTTTCCGAAGAGAGGATAATGATCGCCTATGAAAGTTGACTTGTTCACTTTGCCCGCCTCTTGATTGATCAGTCATCCCTTGTGCTCCCCATCACATAACAGTGCCGGTGCGGGGGCCGGGTGAAAAACTCAGACTAGACTCATCAGCCACATGCAGGATCAAGAAAGTGCACATAATATCTCACAGATGTGTAGAAGGTACCTCGCTTATCCGCAGAAAGACGAATAATGGCGTATTGGGTTCTGTCCTACTCCACAAAAATTATGATTTATGCGTACTGGACACCGGAAAGCTAGAACTTCAAACGCAGCTGGTGTTGTACCAACATGAAGCTGCGCTCAGGATTCACATTGGCGAGTATTGTAATCACCGGTGAATTTTTTTTTTCAACTAGGCCATCTTACCCGTTGACCACTAATTCTCTTCTGGTGACCCAGCAGCTCAGCTTCACACATGGCTGTCCAAGACGCAAAGAACCGCCTTCGCTAAGGGAGCGATTGCCGTACTTACAGCGTCCTGAAAAAGAAAACAATGTAGAAAACGAAATTCCGAATGATGTTAAACATGACGATTGTTATGACCTACCAACTAGCCCAAACCGCCACGCTTCTAAGTTAAACATGACTTTAGAATGTACATAATATTGTTAGACCGTGAATTTGCTGCAATATCTACGCGACAATGATATTATATGACATTATTAAGGCTGCAGGTAACAGTAAGAGCCCACTGTAGTATTTCTTACAGTTGGTGTTCATCAGCTGAACGAACCGCTCTTGGGGCATAAAACCCAACTGCTATGCAGTGCTGTTGTGTACGAAATTTCTCACATTTAACAAAAATCGTTTTGCCATGAATAGTGCATAAAACCATAATTTTAGAGTTTAGATGTTTTACTCTGCGATAAATATTGTCGCGGGTTCGTGACGTTCACGAGGGCAGCAGTCGGTGTTTTCAAGACTGAACTTTTTATTTGGGTGAATCTGTGCCCGGAAAACGAAACAAGAAAATTACACGCAGTAGACTGATAGCGTCGGCCGTCGATTAATCTGATCTACGGTAAAACGTGTCGGCATTTATACATGCGTCATCGAACATTCGAGCATTATCGCTTGTTGGCCGCATTAGATCCAGAACAAACCAGACTATTCTCGTCCTACGCGCAATCTTAACACGATGATCTTAAACCATCGCGAAGCTTCTGAAACACTGTGGCGAAGTCTGCGCCACATGTTGCAGTCTTTGCGGGTGAAATCTGAATACATGAGAACAACGCGCGCGGCAATATCTTTGTTTACGTAAAGAAATAGCCAAGCAGAAGTACACAAACGCAAATCATGCAACAGGTGTAGGCATATAGTGTTGTTACATATATGGCACACATATGTAATATAGGAATCCATGACAAGCGAGTCTTTGCATGAAGAGGTTAAATCCTTGTGCTAAATTCGTTCGTCTTTTCCAAGGCCTTTTTCCATGAAGGAATAACACGGCTGTGCCACCTCTTAGCACGCCTCTGGAACCTCCACCACGCAGCAAAAGTGATACACGCAACAGCTAAATATTTTGCATCCGGTAGCGGCTCGTAGATACCTCGTGCAATTAAAGTGTATCAATCCAAGGTGACAGGAACAGCACGACTTGCTCAACAAAAAGATAAGCGATCAAGCTAGCAAAAAGTAAATAAAAAAGGCAACAAAATATCCGCTGTATCAAATCTGGAATTTGCATGCGTATAGTTGGATATTCTGGCTTTCAGATATACTGCTTTCGCGAAGTCGGCAGCCGTTAGGTACATGGAGTAAGCTCAGGTGAAGCCATATACTACCTCTTCGTTACGTAAATATTGAGCTCTGAGATAGATTTTCATCAAATTCGCAACACTCGGCATCACTGTATATAAGGTAAGTCCTACGGGGCTGGCGGGGAGAGCTTCATATTAGAAACACGTGCACTTCGACGCGACCACAAATGAACAGTGGTGCACTTCGCTAGGAGTCCGAACAAACGAAAAATTTTATGCCTCATGCTTTTGTCCTCCCATATATGCGTTTTAAAGTGCAGCCGCTCTATCTGCCTAGCAATGTGCGCACGTATATGAGTACTGGGGAGTTAAAACTCGGAGCGTAACTGAGATCGGACGCCAGTGACAGCCACAGGAGAGAAGGCGATGAAAGCAGCATTCTTCAAAAGTTCGGAATCCATTGCTGGAGTACAATTACGAAAAAAAAACAGACTCGGACAACAGAGAAGAGGACACACTAAGCGCAATCTTTCTTCGACCACAATTTTTCTGACCTTCCAACAATATGCGCTAGATGAGTCTTGTTCTTTATTGTGCGTGCCTTTTTTTTGTTGTTGTTGTTGCGCAATCATCCTGAAGTAAGGCGATGCAGATTTGGCGGAAGCATAAGTTTGGAGAAAGTGGAGGAGAGTGACGCTCGACGAAACATTGCTGCATGAGCGGAGGTATGTAGAGGTATGTACGTATGCGGTGGATAGGAGAAGGCACCCAAATAGCGCGCAGCACTCGTCCTTTCCCCGATGACTTCATAGGTAATGTGTGCCGTGAATGCGCTCGCCGACAGCATAGATCGGCACAAAGCGGGGAATGATCGGAGGTGCGTCTGCGACGAGTGCCACGAAAGGCGCCCACGCATCAATGCAAGTTGGCGCGCAACACATTGTACGAGCTAGCTACGCTGCTCATAGCTTTCCCTTAAAGGTTATACCCAAAGTCTCAGCCAGTTCTCTCTGAACAGCGAGTGGCGCAGCCGGTGGAAGTGCCTCGTCGGCCGTTGCTGCTAACCGAACTCCTAGAGGAGAGGCTCAGTGACGCCGATGCCAGAATCACGGTGTTCGCACTGCTGAAGCAATACGTGAACGCCGTCGCCGAGGGGACCCTGCCGCTCCAGAACGTCGTTGCCGCCTACCAAAAATACATTCATGTCTCTTCGGAATCTTGGCCATCGTACATTGCCAAGTCTAGACGCCTCAACAGCAACGCTGAAATTTTTGCATTATGCAATGTAGTCCGTTCACATTTTAACGCGAAAGTGTTTGATGTCGCGGTTCACTAAGACTGCACTGAGGTCAGTTCCGCCACTTTTGTGGCGTTGGCAAAGTGCGCATATACACATCACAAAGGAAAAACACAAGAAAGATTTCATTGATTTGGACAACCTAGGGGTCGAACCCGCGACCTCTCGGTCCGTGACGTTAAGAGTCGGGCTTTCTACTCACAGCGCTTCCGACGCTTATGCTTGAGGCTTCACAAACTCGCCTTATATCTCTCACATCTCCCTTTCACGGTGATTTTGGTTGCTGGTGTGGCTGTGTCGCGGTCGAAGATCGGCGAAGGGAAATATTACATGATGACACTAACGAGCGCCGATAGGAAGTGCTTCAGTAGTTTCAGCTTTGGGTGCAGAGAGAGATATGCCAGCAGCAAGCGGAACACCTTCCCGCATTCGTGACTAAGGAGCTTTATTCCTGAGATTTCTCAACGTCTATTTCCTCTTCTTAACTCTGGCGCCATCCTGTCGGTGAATTTTCGATGAATTCGCATTTGCGATGAGAACTGCTGGCTTCCTGGTAAATTAAATTCGTAGAGCCACCGCCCAGGAAAGGCGCTGTTCCCAAGTTCAATCCCCGGACCAGGACGAATTTTTCAGCATCTAAGAACCTTTTTTCTAACCATTAAACTACACTGAAACGCTACAAAATTACCGACAAAGCCGCATGTACTTACCACCACCACACAAATCATTTAACCGAGAAGATGCTGTTGCCTGGCGGCAGCTTCAGACTAATTCATTCCCCTGCCTTTACATCCTTCATGTCTTCCACCCCACACAATATCCCTCATACTGCCCCTATTGTGGAGCGAAGCCCACGGTGTATCACTGCGCCTGGGAATGTCCACAACCACCGGGCTACCGCCCCATTCCTTCACCCTCACATTCCTCCTGGGAGACTGCGCTGACCAGCTCAGAGCCGCAGGAGCAGCGCCGGCTGATCCAGTGGGCACGTGGTGTGGCGCGAGCCAATGGGGCCCTGAACTAAGGGCTCCACCCAACGAGGACGGTTCTTTAGGCCTGCATAAATAAAGTATTTCTCTCTCCCTCTCTGACTCAGAAATCCGTACGTATTTCCTGGTGGCTTTGTACAAAGAGCAGGTGGTTGTCAATTTTCCTTTCTTATGACAGATATGTGCTGTAGATTTGGCTGCAACTTTTGTGGCATTCCAGTGATCTGCTCGTGCGTGGTTAAGAATATGCGGTAGATTTAATGACTCTCAAGAGATATAGTTAAGGAAAGCAGCACAAGGGAGTACACTTTTCGGTCAAGCAATGAAGTTATCTCATTGAGGTTAAGCTGACTTTCATTACCTGGTTGTAGACAACCTTGCGTAGCCTTACCGGATCTCAGACGCATTTTTTTTCTGAATGACGGCTCCTTTAAAACTTGAAAAACCAACGACTTTCCGAATGATTTAATTGAAAACTTCACGAAAACACGCTGCTGCAGTTGAATTTCATGACGTTTTACTGCGCTTTTTACCGCTGTCACTTATTTCTCATTTTTATATACATGACCATGCGCCATGAAAATGAGGCCCGTGTGAGAACTAAGGTAATGATATCAATAGCTTTATGCCGCTTGAGTTCCAAGTTCTAATCAATGTCCAATCATTTCCCTAGTAGTAGGCGCCAAGGCGCACGTACACTTCTCACAATAAAGTCGAGTTAAGGTGGAGGCTATAAAAATTTGTAAATACAGGGACACGGCCCTGCATTAACAGGGCTTTATAACATCCACCTTAAATCAAAGCCGACTAGAACAATACGTAGTTCTAACACATGCTTCCCAGTGCTCCACGAACACGCTTATTTAAAATAAGGTAAAATGGAGGGCACTTTCACAACTCACCATTCTTAAATCGCAATGAAGGAAGTTTCGACAGTGAATTCTCGAAGACGAGGATTAGTATCAGGGTCAACAAGAGCACTGTCTGCTTGCACGACATTGAGACGTTTCTGGAATGACGTAGCAAATATATATACTATAGTTCTAAAGTATGGGGTTATGACATCCGGGTTATTTTTGCAAATTAAATGTTCCCTAGTATAAACAATCCCCTTTTATTTTGCTGCACTTGAGTTCAAATTTAGTGCGACCTTTTATTAGAGCTCAATATTGTGTGAACTGTGTAAAAATAATATTTTCGGCTACTTATCGCACCTACATTTTTTCAGCACTCCTAAGAAGAAAGCGCGCATATTTTAAAGTTTCTTGAAAAAGTTCCTAAACATCTCACGTCGGAGTAGTTTAAACGGTGCAAGCTTCCAAAGAAATATACTTAGGCATGGAAACTTTTGTCTTGCATGAAACGTTAAGTGCTGCTTGCATTTAAGAAGATCCCGGAGTAGTTACAGATACATGTTTGAAAAAAAGAAACGCGAAAAAAAACGACAGGTACGAAGGAGACAGGACGACGTGCTACTAGAAACTGAAGTTTTAATCAAAAGCGTTGAAAGATATACACCCATTACAAAAACAAGATAATAAACAGGCCACCGCATAATGAATATGCTTATAAAAGCACAACGCCACGCACGTTCTTGTCACCAGCTTAAGTTATATCAAGATATTCTACCTCGCGGCTTGATAGTGCTACCGACGGACAGCTTATACAAGAAATTCACAGCATATATCTACGGAGTGAATGATGATGAGGGGGGCGAAGCTCTGGAGGTTCATCGGTAAACCGTGAATCTTCCGTGAATTCTGCCCAGTACATCATCAACGACGTGAGATCGGGCGCGTTTTTCCAGTGCCTATATATACGGGCTGGTCAGTGAACGGTTGTTCAGCGCCAGCAGTCGGTTTTTTCAATCAAGAAACTCACTAGCAGACGCTGCCTGCGTCGGCGTCGCGAGGCGAGAGAGAGGGGGGAGGGACCGTAGGAGAGGAGAGAGAGGGGGAATCGTCGGAGAGGAAAGGGCGAGGGAGGAGGGGGGGAGAGCGGTCTCCTATCACACTAGAACACGCATCTGCAGGCACTGCGCCGTGCTCCCGACCGGGCTGCAGAAATTAGGCGCCTTTTTCCTTCTTCGAACCACAACCACCACCACACGCATCTGCAACGCAGCGACGATGGGAATGTGTCGTTCGATGAATGGTCTTGCGTTCCACGTCTCGGTAAGGCAGAACACGTCCACCGCGGTGACACGCATCTGCAACGCAGCGAGCGCCTTCGCACCATCTATTGATCAATTCACGTACTGCGGCACCGCAGCGCCATTTCGTATTTGAATTCGTCAACTATGCTGCGCTAGCCCCATGTGCTGATATCCCGTCACACTAGCCTTTACCATGTATGTCTATGGAGCGAGCGCCACCAACGCCATCTAGTGAGCACTTCACGAACTAGAGGTGGCTACGTACTATGTACGGAGGAGGGAAAGACCCACACCCTAAGGAGCTTCGCCCCTAAAACATCCCCTTTAGCAATATAGGCGGCTTCAACAATTTCACGAGTCCTCTCTACTCGGTTCGAAAAAAAGAATAGCTGTTTCTTTAAACAGTGGCTGACACCCACAGACATCACAACGCGCAGATAGGTGCGAAAACTTGTTAGTCTTCAAAGACCTTTCATGTTCACGTAGGCGTATGTTGACACACCGCCCAGTTTGACCAATGTAAGATTGTTTGCAAGTTGTCGGTATGTTATACACTATGGCGACGTGGCAGGGCACATACGTATTCATATGTTCTACACGGGAACATCCATAATCAGAGCGTCTCCTATCGGCCTTCCTTTGCACAGCAGGGCAAACACGCGAGAGCTTGTTAGGCGCACTGAAAACAACGTCAACGCCGAAGCGCTTCGCAACCTTTTTTAAACAGTGCGAGGTCTTGTGCATGTAAGGCACAACTGCGACCTTCCCCTTTTCCGCTTGGTCACTGTGAGGCACTGAAAGGAACCCAGATTTTACCCATCTGACAAGCTTCTAGCAAGCAGAGCCCAACAGGTTGTCACGGAACCCTGCGGCTTTTAGCCTACTGATCTGTAGTGCAAAGCTAGCACTAACAGAAATAGGACGTGATATTGAGAGGGCAGACTTTATACATGAAAGCGATATGCTATTTTTTACAGTTCCCGAGTGAGCTGATTCATACTGGAGGAGTGGTTTAGTAGACCTAGGGTAAAAACCCCAACATACATGTGAGGACAAGAACTGCAGCTTCAAGTAAAGAAATTGCAATTCATTGTCCTTGGGAAGTTCAAAAAGTGAACTGCAATCCGAACCAGACTCCTTCAAAACTTTCAGGGTGTCACTACACACTCTTTGTTAATCGTGCCTATCAAGTAATATTGAACAATCATCGACATACAGAAAGACACGCTAGTGAAGCCCATGAAGACTTTTTTCCAACAGCCAGTCCACTCTGCTAAGAAAAATTTCAGAGTGGGAGCTACTCTGGTGCCAATACAGACTTCCGACTTTTGTACAAAGAGATCATTGTGCCATCCTACAAAGGCAGTTTTGTACGTCTGCTACAAAGCTAGCTTTTTTCCCTAGGTCTACTAAACCACTCCTCCAGTATGAATCAGCTCGCTCGAGAACTGTAACACTCACAGGCTCGATGCCTGTGGGTGAAATCTTAATGAACCCTGGCATGAAACACGTTCGCGTTGAAAATTAGTGAGATTTCGGGAGACTGAAAAAAGATTTGAGATTGAACACCCTGCAGGATCTTGATAATAAAATGTGGGTGCTTGGTCATGTAACCACTTAATTTGTAAGAAGAGTGCGGTTGCATTGATGAACACTAGCTACCTCAAGCGTTAAGACGAGCCTATAAAGCCCACCTCTATTGTTAAGCTTTTCAACTTAAGACCTTAAGACCTTAAGATTTAGTTTCGCGTGCAGGGTAATAACAATAATTCCTGTTATTTGACCGCCAGAACGGCAATATGATTATAGGCACGCCGTAAGGGAGAGCTCCGGAAATTTTGACCATCTGGGGTTCTATTACGTGCCTCTAAATCTAAATACATTGGCCTTCACGGGCAGTCCTACTGCTCGAAAACAGCGAAAAAAATTAGCGAAGCGACCGATAGCCGCACTGGGAATCGCACAACACTCCGTGGGAATCACGAATGTAGAATTCTTAAATGCCACCTATGCTGTCGTATCCCTTGAACGAGAGGCAAAAACACCACGAGAGATTCCATGAACCCGCTAAATGGGGAAAAAAAATGAACTTGCTGCGACAGAAAAGCCGTTATCAATGGAATGTACCGTTATGTGAGGCTTGCAAGAATAGTGAAACATACGTATATATATGACAAAAGAAAACAACCACAGTGACTTGCAATCCCATTCAGCATCTATTTATATACCCCTGATTCATCCCGATTGTTCACTTCCGTACCGCAAATAAATAAGCGACAAGGCATGTGTATGCGTACGGAAACTTAAAAACTAAAACAAAAAATCAGAGCTTCGAAAAGAGAACACACACATGCCCGTGTTTAAACGTTAGCATATAAACTTGCAAAAAAGCTCAAAATGCATAGCACCACTGAAGGCAAAATTACGTAATTACATAATACGCACGGCCCTCAGAAGTCGCATAGAGGGGTCGTTAAAACATGCCTTTAATATTAACCCGAAGAGGCGGGGAAATGAAACCGGAGGTACTTAACGAATAATTTGAAGATCAGAGAAGCAGTGGCAGTGTTCGGCATATAAAACCTATGATTTAGTCACCGGCAAGCTTCCGCGCTTCAAACTATAACAGAAGCCAAATAATCAAGGAAATCTCCAGTATAGAAGTACAGAAGCGCTTTAGCAATACGAAAAAAAGGTATTGAAGAATACGAGCGAGTGCCTGATTTTTAAGATATTCTTGAAGAAAAAAATGATGCAATATGGGCGAGTTTTCCATCCATTCAGTGAATACCTTCTTGGTTATTATTTTTAAAGTGTCCTTTTGTTGTCGTTGACGGGATGTCTTTTTGCTCTTCTTTTTTTCATCATTGTATGCGGTGCCCTTTTTCTTTTCGCAACGTTTCTGTTGTCCTGCTAACGCAGGCAACTCCCGGCGTTTTTGCATTAATTGTGCCGTGCTCAAAAAAGATATCTACCTGTTCACCGCCAATGCTGTGAATCTATTGTGTTCTGATAACCCCTACACCAGCAAATCTGCGCGAAAATCCGAATGGCGAATTTTCTAACTTCAAGACCGCTAACAATATGCGCCAAACTGCGCAACAGTCTCACGCCAGGAGAATTTACATATATTCCAGCGCTGCATTCTTCGTAGCTACAAAACCTATCACAGTCTTTTTTTTTTTTTGGCAGTGCGCCGAGCTTTTAGATTGTCCGGCTGGAATTTCCTTGACAAAAACCAAGATTTTACTAGGTAGTCTCTTCACGGACGGTGTTCCAGACACAACTTTTTCTTTTTTGCCTACTGTTACAAACTCTTCCTCTCTTTCATTCTTTTACACCCCCTTTTCCCCTTCCCAAGTACAGGGTAGCAAACCGGAGTCCTCCTCTGGTTAACCTCCCCTGTCTTTCCTTTCTCTTTCTCTCTCTCACTCTCTCAAGACAAGCATTAATAATGCTCCCGCAGATCGCACAAAATGTGAGAATCCATTTCATGCAAAACAGTCAGCGAGGAGTTGTATATGCCAGAATTGTTTGGCTTTGAGGCAAGCGTTACAAGGAGGGTTGCGTCTTTGTGTCGATTGAATAGTTGTTTGCATAACGTGAACTTACTATTCACACCGACTTGCGAGGCCTGCAGGGCAGGTTGTGGTCCAACGTGCGTAGAACTTCGGCTCTTGTTATCGCTGTGAAAGAGCTTGTATTTAAGTAAATGTTACTGCAGAAACCTCAAGAAGTAATTTCGCAGGACGAAAATATTGCTGGCGTTCGTGTTTTCAAGTTCACTTATATTTCCTCCATTTTTTGCTGCAACTGTTACTCAAAGTAGCGACTGTTACAGAAAGTCACAACCTAAATACGCAGCTTTTGCTGGCTTTGAGTTACTGTGGCATTGCATCGTAGCAAATGCGGGGAGTGAAAGGGGCCGTCGACTTGACTAATAACCCATTCGATCTCAAATGTAGGAATATTGTTTTCGGGAACCTTCACTTGCACTCGCGTAGTTATAATTTCTCTGTGGCAAATAAATAAAAAAAGTAATCTTTCTTACCACACCGTTTTCTTTCACACTCCTTGGATTTCCAATTTAGCCGACTTACAAAACCTGAGCTCCTTATGTTCCATAGTTTAGGTCATTACATAGCGGATTTCTCGATTCCTGTAGCCACTGTGCTTCTGGTAGTGTGCACAGGTTAATTAACGCGATAGCGTTCAAGAGCTCGTATCGCAGAAATTCCGGCGTTGGCGTCGGCGTCGGTGTCTGCGTCGGCTTCGTTGGTTGTGAGCGAAAAATCACCTTGTCCATGACCGAAAAATCGAGAAAGACGCAAATAAAATAAATAACAAAAATTTTCGGGACCGAGTGAGGATCGAACCCAGGCCGTCTGGGCGGTAAGCAGGTGTTCTACCACACAGCTACGCGTCTGCTTCGAATTACGGTGAAAATAACTTCCTCTGCTTGGAACTGCTGTGAAAATAACATCCATGCTTTACAAACCCACGCGTCCTGTATAGAGGCGTCACAATACAGCATATAATATCGCAGTAATGTGTGGTACAATCGTACATTGCCATCGCGCGTCAGAATACTTGAATATTATAACGACATGGTGGTTTAAAGCCGGCCACTCATTGCAAAAGGCACACACGTTACTAAGCGTATTCCATTAAGACCACGTAGTGGGTGCATAGCAAGTTCGAAAACATTTCACGCGCATGATTTCTCGTGGTTTAAAGCATGCTACTCATTACATAGTATGCACTAAGTCGTTAAAGTATGTACTAGCGACAGGATAACGCTATCGCGTTGAACTCTTAAAAGCAAAGCTTAAGGGTCCCCCCAATTTTTGGCCACTTGCTATGACGAGAAATAACGTACTACGTGAACACGGTATCAAATAAGTTGTCATTAATTTATAAGTACGACCATGAGGGTTATAGGGCGCATGATAACTGAAGAAAGAAAACTGGGAAAAAGCGACCATACGAATATTCGCTAATTGGCTTTTAAGGCGAAAGCCTTAGATGCATCATGAAATGCGAAATTTGACCGTCGGCGTCCTGCGTCACCGGAGTCGGCGTCCAGCGGCGTCGGGCGAGTGATGCAAAAAACATCATCATATTTTGACGTCGCCATAAGACGTCGCAGTGATGTCACAGATCGCCTAAATTTGTGACATCATTATGAGGTCATCATGACATACTTTGGACGTCCCATAGCGTAGCGTCGCATGATGACGTCATCACACGACATCGTAGCTTAGTCGAAGGTGGTCCGATCACGGAGGCAATGCAAAGCCAGGTGACGTGCCTCCCATCTCGGAGGCAGTGCAAAGCCACGTTAGGTGCAGAAAGCTTTCAACGGGGGGGGCGGGGCAGGATCATACATCGACTAAGAAGAAAAAGGCGATGGCTTCCCGCCTTCGACTCGTCTTAAGTAAATGCATAAGGGGCCCTGTGAGTTTTTAGATCATCTTATGCTCGGGGCTCTGTCCGTCCCTCCCGCGTCCGCCGTCCCCCGTCCCGCGTCCGGCCACTTTCATGAAGTAGGGAAGCACCCATTATGCGAACCAGAACACTGTAGTAATATGAAGGCCATCTACCACTACCACATTCGTCAGAGGCATGGCCTACAGCACAGAGAGGCTGCTTAGCAATGGCTAGGCCGGTGGTCTCTGTCGCCCAGGTTGACCCCATCCCTTGATCTTGCTTGCATGTGTTTGGAGGGGGGCTTAGTCCGTCCCTCCTTCCCGCGTCCCGCGTCCCACACCACCGAAGCGCATGCGCGTCCCCTCCCCCTCTCTCTCTTACGCTATACCCTTTCTCTCCTCTAGGAATCCTCTACTCTACGGAGCGGCCCCCGCGTCCCGCACCCCCCACAGCGCATGCGCGTCCCCTCCCCTATTCTCTCCTACGCTCACCCCCTTTCTCTACTCTAGGAATAATCTACTCTACAGAGCGGCGCCCGCGTCCCACACTCCCACAGCGCATGCACGTGCCCTCCCCCTCTCTCTCCTCTCCTACGGTCCCCCCCCGTCCTCTCCTCTAGGAATCCTCTACGGAGCGGCGCGCACGACAGGTGGTGTGACAGCTGCATACTCCGCTGGGGGCGCCACGTTAGTTCCGTGGTATGAAAATGACGGAGCGCGCGCGCCTCATTCTCTCTCCTGTGCAGCGCCGCGATGAGCGCCCGGACCGCTGCCGTGAAACGAGAGCGGCGACGTTCCTCCCGCTCAAGCTACCGACATATATTTTCTCGAGAATGGCGTAGGGTATATGTGTTTGATTTATTTATCAGGACCTCACAAAGCCTTCAGTAAGCATTGTATAAGGTGTGTAGTAGAGTAAGTAATTACATATAGATAAAGTACCATATGACGTTTAATGTAAGACATCGATTAGCGAAGATGCAAATGAACTCGGGAACATAACACCATTTGCAATTAAAGCAAGGTATATTATTTGAAATGTATAAAAGCAGTGCATAAAATACACTGTAAAAACAATTAATGCAACGGCAACAGTGCTGCTGAGAGAAACAAACTGATAAAACAATGTGTTCTAGCAAAGAAAAAAATGCACACAAAGAGAGAGAAGAAAACAGGCGAAAAAAAAAAGACATCGGTAACACTACTTTACGCAAGAACAATGATGAATGGGGAAAATTTCGCAGATGTTTCCGAAGATTGTGAAAGACCTCTTCGTGATTAAAAACAAGGTGCTGCGCAGAGGACACAGGGACAAGGAAGTGCACGAGGACGGGCGCAGACTCGCGACTGGATTTTATTGAAAAGAAAAACGCATATTTATACGACACAAACTGCAAATTCATCTACGCGCATGCGAGGAACCTGCTTTCATTTTCATACAATCTTATGGAGGTATCACTGACGCAAATGTCTCTTTTTTTCGTAATGAAGAAAGCCTCGGCAAGCTCACGTGCCAGCTGGTCCCGACTACGCCTCAAGATTTTCGTTGACGCCAGCAAAGGCAGGCACGGTTTGCCACAAGCAGCCGAAGGGCATGCGTTGCAGTGAAGAGGCAAATTAGAACCTTGTCCGTTCTTTATCGAAAGCTGGTGTTCCCTTAGTCTGATTTATACGCCGACCCGTTTGGCCGATGTATACTTTCCCGCATGTCAGGGGGATTTCATATACCACGCCCGTCGAGCACGCGACGAACTGTGTGGCGTGGCTTTTAGTGAAAACTTGCACGCTCCTATTTGCTCTGTATGGAAGATCACCTGGAAGGTCATTCCGAAAAGAAGATTTAACTTGGCTCGTGGAAGAGCCAAGTTGAATGCATCACTTGCATTGCACGTGCCCGATAACCTAAAGTTGTTATGTAGTCTTCGTGAGCTTGGATGAGATATATTTAGGTGATCAGATGACATCATGCTGGTGTGAATGAGTTTGTGGAATAGCGATAAAAGAAGAATGTCAGGGCGAGTGAATCAAGTGCAAGGTCGTGCTTAATAAGTGTTTTGCTAGATGGCATGCAATTACAGAAACCCATTTCCTCATAATAGATTCTAACATGATTAGATATTTTTGATAACGGAGAACAAATTGACAAGGTGAACTCAAAATGAAGATGAATTAAATCAAGACAAGCCAGTGTAAGTATACTGGAGGGCGAAATGTGTAGGTTACGTCAAAAATAACGTAATTACACTGATGGGTTAGCACCCATGGACGTAATGTGTGTCGACGATTGGGTAGGCCGCTAAAGGTGAGTAGTTAACCCTTGGGAACGTTTAATGTCAACCACCAGATCTTACTTGCCTCACGGATACGTTCAGCGCACTCTTGTAAGGTAAGATGGCCACTGCTTGTAAGTATTGGATGATAAATAATACTATAATCAGAAAATATGCGCATACAAGGCGATAAGTTGTCAGGCAGGTCATTAAAACACGTGAGGAAAAGTAACAGGCCTAGAACGCTGTTTTGCAGCGTCCTTGTGCAGATGTAACGAATTCATGAATCATTTTCTCTAACGAAATTTCTGTTGATTTCTGAATGAGATCGCAATTGGTACGTTGTTAAAAGTAGCACAGACAGATGTCATTTCAACAAGCCAACATCTCCCTCATTGACATTTTCATAATTCCGTGAGTACTTTTGGAGTTACGAATATAATTATGACTAAGTAATCAATTCTCATTAACGAAAAAATTAGTAGCGACTAGTACAGTATACTGGGAACAATAAGACTTAGGTCTCCCTCGCGTAACGCCGTTCCTCATTTTTTAAATTGCGCTGCGTGATAGCTGGGACACGCTGTATATAGGCAACTGTTTCTGTAGTTAAGCAGTAAACTCAAAGAGCTGAGCCTTGCAAGAAAAGCCCATTTGGAACCCATTCTAGTCAGAAAAAAAAAATTTTGAATTCTGGATGAGTGTAAATATTAGAAACTGATATGCTCCAGCATTTTGAAACAAATTCATGCCAACGAAATGGGGCGATAATATCCAGGTGAGCATTTATTTCCTCTAATAGGGACTTTTATATGCCAGGAGTCTCAATGTTTTAGATAACTGTGTGATACGCCGTGAAATTCGGTTAAGACGTGTGTGCGCCTCAAAGGTAGTTAGAACCTGCTACTTAGAGTTACACGTTACACGAAATGCCGGGGAGATCGAGCTTCACGCCTGAAAGCGACGAAGGCGCTGTTGAAGTTCCTGCGAGCGACCCGCCTCGTTGAACGCTTGTGACACTCCTGTGTTTGTGTGTGTGTGTTTCTGCTTCCCTCCCTCTCTCATTCCTCTCTTCCTTACTTTTCTGTCTCCCCTTACCCCTTCCCCAGTGCGGGGTAGCCAACCAGATATTTGATTTCCGGTTAACCTCCCTGCCTTTCCGCATCCCATCTCTCTCTACACGACAATTATTTGGTGTTTAATTACAGAGAAAAGCAACCATGAGATAATGGAAATCGTAGAGGTATACGTACCTACTAAGCCTCGCCGAGGAACAAGGTAACTTTCACGTGCCTTACCGCGCAGAGTGCTCATATAATCTTCCTCCCATGCGGACCAAAATATGTGCGGTAGACGGGCCACTGCTCAATAAAAAAAGGAAACAAATGAGGAAAAAAAAAACACAAACTGAATACGGCGTTACATTGCAGTGCATTGAAAAATCTGCAGATGTGCTCGAAGACCTGTACAACCCAGTTCCCATGAAAGGAGCAACATGACAGTGCCTTGATATAGCCTTGACAGTGCCCTGCTGACTTAAGGAAAACCTATGTGTGTACAGGCCTCCGTTTTATGCAGTTAACACTGTGAATGTCGTGTATTAAGCGCACAGAGGTACGTACACAACAGCTATTAGCAGAAGAACCCTGCCTTTTTTAATGTGCGTTCTACTATTATTTCGATCTCATAATTATAGCAATTTTTTATGCTCTACAGCATCGTATGGCTATCTATACTATAAAAAGGTATACAAACAATCTGTTCTGCTGTCGCAGAGTCTCTTTTTTTCGCAATCCTGGTTACCAAACTTTCAGTCAGCATTTATGTCGCTTTGCATTGTCCTAGCATGCAGACAATTCTGTTAAAAATACGCAATGTGGATGAACAACAGTGTGAGCGATGGGCACGAATGCCTATTGTTTGACTGAAGTGATGACAATGGAAGGCTAGGTTTGTACACGGAGTGGTACTTTAAAGAATACAGATGTCTTACGAAACTATTGTGACAGTCAGGATGCTGTCATCCTCCCACACGAAATCGGTATCAATGAGGAAATAGTTCACCGCAACCGAAGTGCCATCAAAGAGACTACTGAGTAAAAGCTAGTTAATCAGATTTTTAATTATGGGCTTGAGGACAGTACTTTATAAGAGAATGTTGTAGGGGTTCACAATTTATTGCCCACCATTTTTTTAAATGACGTCGGAAGTAAGCGTGCTCGGCACGAACAGAACATTGCAACTGTGTTACGCCAGACCGGAACTTTCCATGTCGAGGAAACCACGAAACTTGAATGAAGGTGCTTCACGGCAGCATCTAGTAATGCGGAGCGCAAGCCATCTCATTTGAACCTGTGAATCACCTTACTTTTGGATGCGATGATTGCCGCTTCTGTGTTTCTTCGTAATGTTTGCAAGCAAACCATAATATCCACATTTTTTCCTCTGTACAGTATAAAACTCAGAGGCAGCTATTGCGGCGCATCTTCTTGCAGACAGGCGAAAGAGTTTTTTTTTGCGCTCCTTAATAGTTCAAAAAAGAAACAGACAAGCATGAAGCATCGTACCCAAGGAATGAGGGAATACTCGTGCATTTTAGATGGCTTGGTGTTTTTCCTGCCCAGATTCTGCGTCGATGAGTGGTGATTCGAATTTATTCGCTTCTTAGTCTCGCGTAGTCCAGGAGGTACGCGACACGGTGGACGTGTTTCCATCGCGTAAGGCGCGCACGATGTCAATATCGCAATCGAAATTCGATTGTCAATATCTCAAACCACATACATTTTTCATGATTGATAAAAAATAGGTAAGTTACAAGTGGTGACACGCTACAACTATCTATTAGGAACAATTGCACTCTGTTCTGTAATTAAAGAGTTAATTCCGATTTATTCAGAAGTAGTCGTTGGGACATTTTTTAGCTGCTGTAAAGCATTTCCGCGTCGACGGAGAGCTCATATGTGAAGACGACATAAGCGTTACTGCCATAGCATTTTCATTAAAAAATCCACATCTTCTAAAAAAACATCGTGTACATTGCTGTCATTCCCAGGCACACAGTTGGCCTTCCCATGCGAGATCTTCATGAAAAGACTCGGGCTGTTAATGCTATTTATTGCTAGGAAGAAATAATATGATGGTAATATGGCCAGCTCAGTTTGTCATTTCGATTTTGAAAACACCGGATATGTTAATGGGGAATTTGGGGTGTGGAAGAAGAAAAAGTTGGTCATTCCACTCTGTTAAGGTGGGTAACCAGCGGAGCGGACGGGCGCGCTACCATCTCTGCTCTCGTCGGCGTTTTTGATAAGCATGCTGATCTTCAGGTGTTTTCGCACAGTGCGGTCGACTCACAGTTGCCAGACATTACTGTGCCTTGACTTGATTCACGCGGCAAAAAACATACAAGACGCATACAGCTCTACTGAAGCTATCTGCACCTCACGTGGTGCCACCTGAAATGCTATCGGCCCACCATTGACTGATCGACGATGTCGATTGATGACGTAACAATACGACGTCATACAGTGACGTCATCGTACCACATTTTGATGATGGCATACATTTTGGTGACCTGTGACGTCATCGTTACATCATATGATGGCGTCATTATGTAACGTCATGGCTGACTCGGAGCAAGTCAAATGGGTTTTATGCTCGAGAACGGACGCGGGCGCATGCCGTAAGATCAAGCAGGCATGCAATTTACAGATCCGCTCTAAAATTCGGCTTGTTCTATATTGTGGAGCCGCCCATACTTTAGCGTCATCTTTGGCGGAGGAGCTTAAGTTAGCATATCCGTACCAGGAGTCCCTGGCTCATGCAGTCACGCCATAGTGCCCATCAAACAAATCCAGGTGGTCAAAGTTAGCTAAGATTCTCAACGACGGTGCGCCACATAATGGTATTCTTTTGACAGAAAAGGAAAGAACTAAAGCTTGATTTCAATTTGCCCGAATCGTGAATTATCGCAAACAAACATTACGAATGACTCTTGGTAGGCTGTTATGTGTAAAATATAGGGGCGTCATTAGATAAGGACACCAGATTACAGCTATATTTGCGAGGTTACAATAATGAAATATTACTTGCTCGAAAAGTAAGCTGAACTTTCGATATTAGTACAAAGTTGTTGGCCACTGCATTAAAAACGATGGATCGAGAAATGATACGTGCCTTTTCCAAAGACAGCAGCAGGGTATGTAAAATGGAAAGGGAGGTCGTTTTCCTATAGTTAAGTTAAAGAAATGGGAGTGTTTACAATATTGTGGCGTCCCTAAAACATTCTTGCAGGAGTTGTCTGGTGCGCAGTGTAGCGCACGGAAACCAATAAAAAAGTTTTTGTAAAAGCGCCTGCGTGACACAGCATGCGCAACGTTGGGGCCAATTCAAGAATATAAAACACGAGCGGATCTCGCCGTCCCGTAATGGAAGGCTATGGATATTTTGACTATCTGGTGTTCTTTCACGTCCACTAACTTCGCATGTACCGGGCGAAGTTAGTGGATTTAGGAGTTAGTGGCCTCTAACATTTAGCATCCATCGATATGCGACCGTCGCGGCCAGGATCGAAACCATGAACTTTGACATGTCTGTTATTGCTGTAGTAACAACACGGACTCTACAGGGGCATTCTGCCACCACCGTCGGCGTCGTAGCCACCGTGAAGTTCTGAAATTACCGATAGACCTTTTGGAATTATTTATGTGGACTATTTCTTGAAAGCCATTGACAATGAAGTATGCATGTGATTGCTCGACTATGATTGTGCTATTTAAACATCACCGGTGAGCATAAAATGCTTAGAAGAAACTTTGCAGGGCTAAATCAGGGGACGCTATGTTTCACAGGTATATACAATGGGTAACGGAGATGAGTTTATGAAAGGCTGTACCTTTACAAAAAGTTTGTAAAAAGCTGTACTGTTATAACAAAAACAAAACAGCTGTCATTTTCATTTGATGGTTTAACCCGAGTCACTTGTTTGCTGGAAATTTGCTAGAGCCCACCAATGAGTGTCACTTATAAACTAACTTTGCAATGCAGTGCGTAGACTTGTACTTTTGCCTGCTGAGTGCTGTTTACCTTGACAAGCCGTTGACGTCCATGCTCTTTTAACAACGAAATCGTTCGTAGTCGACCATTTGCCGGCCGAGTTGGCATATCGGGTATTTGTCGCAGAAGTTGGGTAAGCCCCAGTACACCCCTACTGCCCACTAAAAACGAAGAAGCTGTCTTAACTTCACGAGAGCGCGCGTCGAGCGCAGGTCTACAGGGTGTGCAGGGGAGCGATGATTCAATGATTACATGGAGATGAAGTTCAAGTTGACATGCTTTTCTGAGACTTGAGGTAAACATCCTACAACTATGAGAGAAATGTGCGTTGAGTTAGTCTTCGCAAAACATGCGAGTCCGGAGCTAATAGACGAGTCTTTGGTTGTGTATCCCAGTGACCATAAGGCTGTCATTGTGAAGTGTAAAACGCATCGGAAATATATGCAAGCTGTTAAAGTCACAATCAGTACGTGATACATCGGTGGGTTCCACTCGAGTTTGCCAAGCAATATATCAACACGTCGCGATATCGTCACTTTGAAGCGCATCCAAGCACCGTTCAATAAAAGCACTTCCACCATTTTACGTGCACAAATTGGCTACCATTTAATAGCTATGATGAGGCATTGAGATACTAGGGGAATCGTGAAACGAAGGAAAATGAAGGTGAAACATGGGGAGGTCATAGCGATACATAGGAAACCAATAGCCTGGTAAAGGAAACGCAGTAGCAATTCAAAGAAAAGCAGTAGCGCGACGGAGAAAAGCACGAGCGCAGGCTAAAGAGCTTCGCTCTTTGGCCTGCGCTCGTAAAGTAAAGCAGCAGGAATTATTTTTTTTATTTCAAAGCGTGCTATTCATTCATATATAATATAAATTAAAACCTATATTTATAAAAACAGAATGGCCGTCATAGCAATATGTGTGCCCTCATTGTGATTTTTCTGGATTTACGCCACTGCACATGTTTATGTCTATCTCTTTCACAAAAAAATTGGGTAATGAGTGCATGTTCCACTTCGAGGAAAGAGGAATGATAGAATACATGGAAAGAGAGACCGTCACTCATTCATTAGACTAGCTGGCTTATTTGTGCCGGGAAAACGAGATGTAAAACATAATAGCATGAGACATTTTGTTAACATTATGTTCTGTATGTGTTGGGAAGAACCACCTCACACATTCTTCGTGACAGAATATTGACATTACACAGCACCTTAAAGACACTTTTATAAAGGTAATGCAAGCAGCGTGCGAGGTTGCTGACCGCGAACACTTCTAATACACCGCTAAGGAGAAAAGTCGGGTTCCACGGAGACTTTACGACACTGAAAATAACAAAACGAAACATACAGAGGGCGACGAACACGAATGGCTCGTCAGGTTCCCTAAAAACTGGTGGTCAATGTGATAACTCGAGAGCCATGGTCAAAGTTAGCATGAGTTGAGTAGTATTAAAAAGAAACTGCGATTCATATCATTTGTTTTTCCCATACCTGTAGAAAGCGAGTTTACACCGCCGCAGCGAAATAGACGTCTTTAAATAACTGCAAACTAACATCTCTTTAACGTCAGTATGCATTCACCTTAGTGTATATATTCGAACCGTGAGACAGCCATCAGTCGCGCCAGGCAGCTTCGCGAAACAAGCTCAAACCACGCGCGCTACTTCAATGGGCAAAAATGTCAGCCCTAACGTCAAGGCACGGATCCAGGGCAGCTTCGAAGGTAGGTGAGGAGGGGTCAACACAGTGAGCGACCACCAGGGGAAGGGGGGGGAGGTGTTTTCGTGAAAGCCACATGGATACGTTTTTCTCGCCGCACGAACACGGCGCGTTCGAATTCACGAACTCTCACCGATGTACGCTGCTGACGATTCGCCACGATGTTACAAAGATAAAGCTTGGAGCTCCATTGTATATTTAATAATGAATTTGTGAATGAGAAATTAATGCTGGAGCTATCCAGGAATAATTTTCCAATTTATCCTGGTTTTTGAGATCACTTTAGTGTACCTTGAAGAATTCAGCGTTGAAGCGCGGAATACATTGAGGGTGACTAAATTTATGGACTAAACGTGCTCAAAAAATACGCACGTAAAATTTAAATGGATGCATAAGTGATACGCTAAATCTAGATAAGGGCGCAGGGTAGGTCTTCTACCTCCCGTGTATTTTAAGACCTCTTTAAGACACATTTTTTTCGAAACTTCTAAATGTGAAGCGTTCCGATTTGTTTAATTTTATTTGTCGGCGTCCCTTTTCGCCATGGCGATAGAATTAAAATTGTGTGTCAAGTGATGACATTTTTGCAATTTTTCAGCAAAACAAGTAATTTTTGTCATTGTTGTTGAAATAAACCTCCAAAAATGAAATCTGTTCCGCATACATACACCATTCTTATTCAGTAGCTTCCAATTGAAATTTGGTTTATTCTGGCGAAAAATCAGCCTCCTGTTTCTTTCAAGTTGTTTTGATAATGGAGCAAATGTAACAAAAAATTTATTTCGAGATATTGGGAGTTAAAGAGGAGAGATAAGTTTATTTCATGTTTCGTTCAGAAAGATGTACTGACGAATTTAATTCATAGCAACCTGCCATACAGTCATCACACGTATAAGCTTTTCGCTTATTTTCTTGTTTTCTGGGTACCTTGGCTTGTTTTGTCATACCTTCTGTCTTTCTATCAGCAAATTGGTGTTGATGGTGGTCTATCTCGCAAAACCGGGTCAATGCGCCTCGGTGATATGCCGAACGGCCTCGAGAACGTGTACTATCGCCATGCAGACCTTTTTGAAAGTTAGAACAGTTTCAAAGGTGGCTGTTCTGAGCATTTCGATTCCAAAGAACATGATCCAGCCATGGTGTTCTCTACGAGTACCACGGTTCCTCCGGATCCTGTGTAGACACACAAACTCCTAATCACGGTTTGCAGAAGCTTCACATCAATCAAAGCGTATCCATTGGCACTACAGGTAACATTGTATCCCTGCTGCGACGAGGAATTAGGACAAAACTTTCTTGCTTATGCGCTCGCACGAGTGCTCCTGGTCTCGTTTCTTTAGTAGCCAAGGCGTCTCGATTTCCATTTACACTGCGCAATCTAAACGGCTTATTTGATTTGTGTACACAAGAATATATTTTGCCGCCATAACAAAATCAACAAAGGCGCAACTAAATTCAAAATAACTGCATGAAACCACGCCTCCATGCGCGTATCACACACACAAGGCATGCGAACTCGGCAAATGTCACGCGTGGCAAAAAAAAAAAAATCACGCCATATCCACGAAGTGAATGATGATGAGTGGGCGAAGCTCGATCGTTTTCATCCATGGCAGAAAGAGAATGTGTGGTCTGGAACGCGCTTATATTTCATGGTCATCAGCGTCATCGTCATCGTTATCACGTGTAGTGGGTACAATCCACTATACTGGAACGCGCTTATACTTCATCGTTATCACGTGTAGTGGGTACATTCCACTATACTGCGTCATCGTCATCTTTATCACGTGTAGTGGGTACATTCCACTATACTGGAACGCGCTTATACTTCATCGTTGTCACGTGTAGTGGGTTCATTCCACTATACTGCGTCATCGTCATAATTATCACGTGTGAGTTAGTCGTCGCAAAACATACGAGTTCGGAGCTAATAGACGAGCCTTTGGTTGTATATCCCAGTGACCATAAGGCTGTCATTGTGAAGTGTAAAAAGAATCGGAAATATATGCAAGCTGATAAAGGGACCCTCAGTACGTGATAAATCGGTGGGTTCCACTCGAGTTTGCCAAGCAATATATCAAGATGTCGCGGTATCGCCGCTGTGAAGCGCATCCAAGCACCGTTCAATAAAAGTACACAGGTCCCCTGTGTCCCTGTCTCACATAGCATTTAGTACTGGCGGAGTGCTGTTGGAACTTATAGAGAACTTCACGGCAGCTGCGATGCCGACGGTGGTGGTAAAATGGACCTGTAGTGTCCATATTATTACTATCACAAGAAGAGACATGTCAGAGAGAGATTTTACAGCACAATATTTCATGAAGGGCACCTGCGATGTTAAAGCAGTCACCAAATGACTCACCAACGCAGTCTGTCGTGACAATCGATTGTCTGGTGCAGCGCGTTCCACTATACTGGAACGCGCTTATACTTAATCGTTATCACGTGTAGTGGGTACATTCCACTATACTGGAACGCGCTTATACTTCATCGTTGTCACGTGTAGTGGGTTCATTCCACGATACTGCGTCATTGTCATCTTTATCACGTGGAGTGGGTACATTCCACTACACGTGGCTACCTACCTACCTACTACAACTACTACTACTACTACTACAGAGGAGGGACAGACCCACACCCTAAGGAGCTTCGCCCCTAAAAGTGCTGACATTGATGGCACAACACAGTACCCCACCGCTGGCCACCGTAGTAGCTTAGCATGTAAGGTTTCGTGCTACCAAGATTGAAGGTGCGTGTTCAATTCCCAACTACGTCTGCTGTATTTCAGTGGCGCTGAAATGCACTGGACGCCCTTGCGCTTAGATTAGGTTCACGTTAAAGGACACCAAGCTGCCAAACTTAACCAGGAGTCGCCGACTACGGGGTGCCCCACATCATACCCTAATTTTGGCGAACACTTTTAATATACCTCAAGTGTGAAAATTAGCTGACGTACCGGCATCTATCATAGTTTTGGACGTCTTCTTTTTTATGTCCCTGTGAGATACAGTATAAAGCTTCGTAAAGAAAAACGCAGAATTGCTAATGTAGGCTTGTAATTCCTTGCTGGTGTAACGTCGATTAGTAGGGTGGTTGTGAAGCGATGCTTTGAGTCATTCGAGTCACATTTAGATATGCCACTTCATTTATTGCTGCACCTTCTATTACAACATTTAATTCGAAGATTACAATTGGCAGTTGTTTTCATTTACCCCTTTTTTCACAACAGTACGGCCAGTAGCTTGCACCTTCTTGATCTGCTGGATCTTTACTGCCTGAAGGGGCCGGACATCTGTGTAAAAACAATAAGGTTGAGAAATAACACTAGATAGTGATCGTGACTTAGCCGCTTCAGTTTTCAAGATTCATGCGGTCACCTCAAAGACAATTTACGAGATTTGAATACCGTGGAGGTAATTTATTAATGCAAAAGCCTTATATTTCTCGTGCAGCATGACCTAAAAAGAAAAGCCCGCGTGAGCGTGACTGCGAGCTTAACGTTTAGCACACTTCGTTCTTGCGGCTTTCGCTTCACAAAAAACACTAATAAAAACGCGGCGTTCGCCTATCTAAAAATATAAAAAAAACGGAATATCACGTGTCTGTGCGAGCTGTGCTTTCAGTTCCTTTTCGAAGCATTCGTGTGCAAAAAACTAAAAAAAATAGGGAAGGTAACGTTTGCCTGATGCCATGTGCTCGGGAAAATAGCCACACCGGATGGCTCGTCTTAGTCGAATGCATAAGAGACCCCGCGAGTTTATTGTACTGAGGACATTACGATATTCAAAGGGACACCATATATGCACATACGAAAACCACCACGTTATAGCATCTCTCCAAGTCCTATAAAATATGGTCCAAAAAAGGAGAAGCACTAAGAAACTACGAAAATATCGCATCGTGCATAATGCACTGACAGCGCATTGGTACTACAGCCGTGGTGTCGGATGATGTTGATGTGTCTGAAAAAAGTAGCGAATGCGCTGTCTCGACTGTCCTACCGTTCCCTGTGGCACAGGATATGCAGAAGTAATAAAAACAATAATAAAGTGATTGTGTGGGAAGGACAAGACTTGAATAATACATTACCAAGCGCGTGCTTATGTAGAAGCGAAATGTGAAATCTGATGAAGTCGTCTTGGTCTTTGTGAACATAACTCGCACTTGCTAATTATTCCCTGCATGGCTTGTTCGCGCTGCCAGGAACTGGACGAACCACACGAGAGAAGACACACACACAGGATGAAGCGTGTACTAACAACTGTTTATTTTTCGTGCCATACACTTCCTTATGTACGACCCAGAAAAAAGAAAAAGAAAGGAAAGACACTGTTCTCTTTCTACGCGAAGCTTTACTTGCATTATTCCCTGCTTCAACTGAATCCTCGTGAATGTTTAAGAGCAATGGGCGGAAAGTTCGAGGCTGTGATTACAAGGTATGCGTTTGATGAACACCTCCTGAATCAACCTAGCTAGTGAACAACCAAAAATGCGCGCGTCTCCATTCTTGCATGAGTGGACACGCCAGGCACAGCGACGCTACGCAAACAAAGCGTGAGTGATGTAGAGTCCGACGCGAGGCGCGACCGACGCGACAGGTGTCCGTCGGCGCGCCCCGGCGGACACATGGCACCAGGCCAGGGCACGGACGGACGGACGGACGGACGGACGGACGTGTGCATGAGACATTAAAGGCTTTCGCCTTAAAAATTGGGGCAGTGATGCACTTGTGGTGCGAAGACTGACAAACAGCGGACGTAGGGATCTTTCCCTTCTCCTTTCTCTCCTCCTCACGCTCACTTCTCTTTCCCACCGCTTGCTATATTATACTCTAAGACCATGCTTGCTTTACGGTCACCCATCCTGATCTTCCTTCTCCCTACCCTCAATTCTCTTACCCACCCCTTGCTACACTATACTATACATGACTATGCTGTGCTTCACCCTCTCCCCTCCACCTCTCCACCTGCCTCACCCTCACATCAGTCCTCTTCACCCTCACTAGCCTTTCCACCCCCTTGCTATACCATACTATACATGGTTATTCAATGCTTCATGCTTTCCCCATCTCCATTCTTTTCTCACCTTCACATCACTCCTCCTCACCCACATATCCTTTCCCACCCCCCTTGCTATCCATACTATGCATGGCTACGGAATGGTTTACCCTGTCACCTGCTTCTCACCCCCTCTTTTCTCTTTCACCTCCTTCTCCTTGCTATACTATAATATACGAGGTTTCTCGCTCTTTCTGTTTCTTGCTACCCATTTATTTGTCACTCCATTTTTTTCTATTTTTTCTCGTTGTCTCTCTTTCTTTCTTTCTTTCTTTCTTTCTTTCTTTCTTTCTTTCTTTCTTTCTTTCTTTCTTTCTTTCTTTCTTTCTTTCTTTCTTTCTTTCTTTCTTTCTTTCTTTCTTTCTTTCTTTCTTTCTTTCTTTCTTTCTTTCTTTCTTTGTCTTATCTTGTTCTGGTTCTCTCACCCATAGCAATGCAATCACAAGGTTCTCTTTCTACGCGAAGCGAGGCACACCTGTGCGAAGTGGTTGCTAGGCCACGCGTCATAGCCAGGCGCCGTTACTTGTGCAGGCTCTACGGAAAAACGAAACGCTTGAGCATCTCACTATTAGACATTAGACAAGAAGCTTTACAACATAAAAACAAGCATTTTGAACAACTTTGAATGCAGAAAAATTGAGGGACTACCGAAAGGTAATCCATGGCCAAAATTTAGACAATTTCCTTAAAGCACAGCAAGATAACTAAAACACAGGATAAAAAATTGGGGGACCCTTAAGCTTCACCTTTAAGAGTTGAACGCGATAGCGATATCCCGTCCCTACTGCGTTCTTCAATCACTTTGTGCATACTATGTAATGGGTAGTATGCTTTAAACCAGGAGAAATTATGCGCGGCAAATGTGGGAAATGTTTTCGAACTTGCTATGCACCCACTACGTGGTGTTAAGGGAATACGCGCAGCAATGTATGTGCCGTTTGTAATGGGTGGCTGGCTTTAAACTATGCAATCGTTATGATAGTGCCATATTCCGACGCCCAATGGCACATTACGCTTGTACCACGCAATATTCCTGGGATATTACATGTTATATTGCGGCCCCTATATAAAGGACGCTTGCGTTTGCGAAGCATGGAAGTTATTTTCACTGCATTTCCAAGCAGAGGAAGTTATTTTCACAGTATACCCAAGCAGAGGCATGGCTGTGTGGTAGAACACCTGCTTGCCACGCAGACGACCCGGGTTCGATCCTCACTCGGACCCGAAAATTTTTATTATTTATTTTATTTGCATCTTTCTCGATTTTTCGGTCACGGACAAGATGATGATTTTTCGGTCACGAACAAGATGATGATTTTTCGCTCACAACCAACGACGCCGACGCCGATGCCGACGCCGACGCCGGAATTTCTGCGAAACGAGCTCTTTAACGCTATCGCGTTAATAACTTATATGGATACTTCCTGCTACAAAAAGCTGCTAGCCTCACTTTGAAACATGGACGAAACAGAGGAGTATTACAAGTATTTGTTCAAATGGCAGTCACGATGCGTGAAGTACGAGTAAATTATCTTGCGCCGTAGTATGCGTTGGCAACGGGATTGAATGAGATGCCTTTTCTTTACTTACGGCAGAAACGTCTCGCCGAAAGTAACCTTTGTCTGAATTATTTGATGTGATGTGATGTGCTCACTGTATTGTGCAAAAAGTGCTCTTGTTACACCGTTTGAGCGAAGTGTTCAAAGAGGTAGCTGTCCTTTTCGCGTAACACGACTAAACGCGTGAAAACGCTTGAGACGCCTGAAGATTGACGCCTCTGTCAAGGTATACTGATTTAAACTCTAGAACAATAAGCACGGCTCTGTGCTTATTGTAAGATTCCTGCATACATGCGGATATGAGGAAATGTACGTAACCTTTTGCCACTGGGACAATTAAAAAAATTAATGTTGAGATTATCACATTTCTGAAAAATGTTAGTTAGATCACTTCTTTAGGCTTTATGCGTTTCAGGAAACGAAGAGTAGTACGCATAGCTACACGAGTCGATGTATTTTTGCCTATGCACTTACCCTTTCACAATCAATTCCTTTTGAGAGTAATTGCACGTGAAGCTTACACATGGCGATTGCAGGCGTTTTATCCCGCGCCCGCTTATTGAGTACGCACCGTATTGACACCTTCCTGCAAAGTATGTCATTATGTCTAGGTGAGAGAGCAAGAAAAGAGAGTGAAAAGAACAATCCTTAAGAAACTGTACTGGGGTGCTCTAGCCATGAGTAAGCATCGACCCACTTGCTGATATCTGTCCTCTTTGATGTTGCTGCTGCTCTGTTTTGTCATTGCTGTCTTAGCTTTGTTTTTCAAGCGACGTGATATACGGGTGGAGACGAGCTAGTTGCCGAATGCTTACACGTATTCCGTTGTGCTTCTTGCTCTCCCCGTTTCCGCCATAGTTGGTGCTCTTACTGGCGTTCAGCATTCCTGCTCCTCAGCGCTGTATGAATGCTGCTGCAGCGTTCCTACGCCACCGTGGCCGACACAAACGCTTAAGATACATAAAATTTTGCACGCGTGCGTCTTTGGACCGACCAGTGTGTAACACTGTTATTTTTTTAACCTGAGGTCGTCGGTTCAAAAGCCCCACCGCAACATTTTCTCGTTTAGTTATGTATATGTATTCATTAGGACATGCTCAGATGTTCGAAGCCTCGAGACCCGACACGAGCGGAAATTCGTCGGTTCGAGACGTTATTAACTATAAACCGCTGTCTTGCGCACGTATTGCTAACAGAGCCCCATGTAATCCTATGGGAAACGTGTGGCCTTGCGTTACGAACAGCCGTAGTCGGAATTTTATGTTACTTTAGGGTATTAGGACAAAGGTGGTTGCCTACACTAGTACAGGGCCTTACTGGCCTCTGCGGATCGCTGGGCCTGACCTACCGGAGCAACTTCACCCGCCCGATCCTTGCTCGCAAGCCAGACCTCCCACTGCCGCTCAAATGGGTTTGTCCCTTATAACGGTGAGTTAATTTTGGGTGGACTGAGTTTAGAAGT